>MDKI01063556.1:0-77384 GCA_005239505.1 Nicotiana paniculata
GACCAAAAGAAACTATAATCTGAGGGAAGGAAAGGAGGTGAGATGGGGACGCTGAGCAGCTACATCAATCCTCGGAAAACTCCAAGCTCGTCCGTATATCAACAAGTGAGATGGTCCGGTACCTGGATCTGCACACAGAGGTGCATGGAGTAACGTGAGTACGCAACCTCAGTAAGTAATCAATGTAACTAAAAACTTGAGTGTAGTGACGAGCATTTAAATCATGAATCCGTATAATGAATAACAGTGGAAATGAATAAATCAAGTCAGAAATCTAAAATTCCGAATATTTCATAAAAACTCCGATTTCCATTTAAAAATCTCATAGGAAAACTTTTATCCAACATTTATTATCAAAGGCCCAGTGTAAAGAAGAGTGAAAAACAGCATTCTCATAAAAATATAAGCACGTCGGGCACAGTATCACTCAAAATAAAGCCTCTCAGGAAAGCCTCTTAGTCACTCGTGACTCCACTATCAGTATCTCATGCTCTCTCATAACACTCGTACTCAGTAAGTATCATGAACACACACAACTGCTGCGGCGAGCAGCCCGCTCCACTACATTTATATATAAATTATTATATTGTTGCGGCGTGCTGCCCGATTCATATATATATTATATATTGATGCAACGTGCAGCCCGGTCCGTATAATAATCAAGTGCGCTCACTAGGGGTGTACAGACTCCTGGAGGGGCTCCTTCAGCCCAAGCGCTATATCTATTGCGGCGTGCAGCCCCATCCAATATATATATTGTTGCGGCGTGCAGTCGGATCCATATATATATAATGTATATTACTGCGGCGTGCAGTCCGATCCACATATATAATGTATATATTGCTGCAGCGTGCAGCCCGATCCACATATAATGTATATATTGCTGCGGCGTGCAGACCGATCCATAACTGCCCTCATACTCACATACTCTACTCTTGGCCTCACTACATATATACTCATAACTACCCTCAATACTCGACGCTCGACCTAACACATATATAATGTTGCGGCATATAGCCCGATCCATAGCCATCCTTACATACTCGGCTCTCGGCCTGACTCAGTCACCCTCACAAGCCACTTGGGTAATTTATCTCGACTTACACGTTTCAGCCCAAAATACTTTTCAGAGTTTTCAAAGCAGTGTGATAACATTAAAAATAACAACAATTAGGAAACAGTGACTGAGTTCACAATTCACTAACGGGATAGTCGTAGAATAATGTAAAAGTACCCCCTGAGGGTCTAAACAGGCCGGAACAAGGCCCTAACCATGGCTCACAGCCCATAACAAGTATAAACTTCCAAAAGACAGGAGGTCGTAAGATTTCAAATCAATTACACGGCTTAATGGTCGCTACAGAACGGACCAAGTCGCAATCCCTATCGATGCAAGCCCCCACGCTCGTCATCTAGTGTGTGAGTCACCTCATTTATCAACACAATATCAATAACGGGGTTTCATACCCTCAGGTTTAGAGTTACAATCGTTACTTACCACAAAACAGCCCAAAAGCTACTCCGCGATGCGCTTGCCCCTCGAATTGGCTCCCAAATGCTCCGAATCTAACCAAAAATCATATTAACATCATCAATAAACGCTAACGGAACAAAACCCAATCGAAAGACATAAATTTTAACACAAATTCTCAAAATTCGGCCAAAACTGAGCCCAAATCCCATGTCTCGGAATAAAATTTACATCACTAGAATCATCATCCTCTCACGATTATATACATGCCAAAACTTCCACAATCGGACCATAATTGCCCACTCAAATCACTAAAAGAATTTCCAATCATCCTCCCCATTTTTCCCTACTTTTTCCCCTTTAATTCTTCAAATTACAAGCCTGATCCGAACAAAATAGCATAGAAACGAGTTATATTGTCCGGGAACTTACCTCCATCGAAGACCATCTTCAATTTGCTCTCATATAAGCTCCACCCGCATGCAACAATGGAAGAATAACCAAAATTTTGTGGAGGCACCATTTTATACTGTTCTGCACAGTTAATCCGCACCTGCGGACCTTTCCACGCACCTGCGGTCCCAGGTGCGCACCTGCGACAACCCACTATCCGTTCAATTCTCGCACCTGCGGTCCCTTTTCCGCACCTTCGGCTAATTCTTCGCACCTGTGGAATCCTCCTTCCAAGGCTCTTATCACACCTGCACATGGGCCCTTGCACCTACGGCGTCGCACCTGCGGCTGCCCATACGCAGATGCGGCCACACCAGCAGCCATTTGCTGCAAATTTCCCAAGTTCAAACCTCCGCCAACCATCCGAAATCGATCCCGAGCCCCTCGCGGCCCCAACCAAACATACCAACACACCCCATATCATCATTCAAACTTAGTTGAGCCTTCAAAACACCAAAATTACATCAAATTCAAGCCTATGAACTTTGAAACTTCTAAATTTCGTCAATGATGCCGAAACCAACCAAAACACATCTGATTGACCTGAAATTTTGCACACATATCCAAAATAACATTAAAAACCTTCTCCAACTGTCGGAATTCCATTCCCAGCGTTATAGCCTATTTTCCACTGCCAACCGGAAATCGCAAAAAAATTAACTTTCGTCAATTCAAGCCTAATTCTATATCGGACATCAAAACTTCATTCCGAACACACTCCTAAGTCCCAAATCACCTAACGAAGCTCTCCGAACCATAAAATCTGCATTCCAAGATCGTTTACCAATAAGTCAACTCTTAGTTTGACTTTTCAACTATTAAGCTAATTTAAGAGACTAAGTCTCTCTGTACTCACCACGACCACTCCGAACCCAAACCGTCTGACTCAACACAGCATAACAAGCAAAGAAACATATGATAAAGAAGAAATAGGGGAAACGGGGCTAATCTCACGAAACGACCGGCCAGGTCGTTACATCCTCCCCATCTTAAACAAATGTTCATCCTCGAACCGGTATAGAAACATACCTGGAGTCTCGAATAAGTGAGGATATTTGTCCCACATCTTCCGCTCGGACTCCCTGGTGGCATCCTCCAACGGTTGTCCTCTCCACTGAACCTTCACTAAAGCTATATCATTAGACCTCAGTTTCTTACCTGACGACCCAAAATAGCCACTGGCTCTACCTCATTATGACATATCACCCTCGAGCTAAACCGTGATGAAGTCTAAAACATGAGATGGGTCACCAACATACTTCCGGAGCATCGAAACATGGAACACCGGATGAATACTCGATAAACTGGGAGGCACAGCAAGTCTATAAGCCACTTCCCCAACCCTCTGAAGCACCTCAATAATCGGGGACTCAGCTTTCCTCTCTTCCCGAATCTCATAAAACCCTTCATGGGTGACACCTTCAGCAGTACCTTCTCCCCATCCATGAAAAACACATCTCGGACCTTCCGGTCCACATAACTCTTCTGCCTAGACTGTGCCGTGCGAAGCCGCTCCTGAATCAATTTCACCTTACCCAATGCATCCTCAACCAGGTCTGTGCCCAGTAGCCTAGCCTCGCCCGGCTCAAACCAACCAAGCGGAGATCTGCACCTCCTACCATATAAAGCCTCATACGGATCCATCTGGATACTCGACTAATAACAATTATTTTATGAAAACTCTGCGAGTCCCATGAACCCCCAAAATCAATGACACATGCACACAACATGTCCTCCATAATCTGAATAGTACGTTCCGACTTCCCGTCGGTCTGAGGATGAAATGATGTGCTCAACTTGACCTGAGTATCCAACTCTCTCTGTACGGCTCTCCAAAACTGAGATGTGAATTGAGTACCTCTGTCGTAAATGATAGAAACTAGAACCTCATGCAATTGGACAACTCCCTGATATAAATCTCAACTAACTGCTCCGTAGAATAAGTAGTACCAATAGGAATAAAGTGCATGGACTTGGTCAGCCAATCCACAATAACCCATATAGCATCAAACTCCTCGAAGTCCGTGGGAGTCCAACTAGGAAGTCCATGGTGATTCGCTCCCACTTCCACTCCGAAATATCAAATCTCTGAAACAATCCACCTGGCCTCTGGTGCTCATACGTGAGCTGCTGACAGTTGAGACACCGAGCCACAAACTCAACAATATCTCTCTTCATCCTACTCCACCAATAATGATGTCTCAGATCCTGATACATCTTCCCGGCACCGGGATGGATGGAATACCGTGAACTATGGGCTTCAGCTTGAATCAAATCTCCAAGACCATCCATATTGGGCACGCAAATCCGGCCATGCATCCTCATGACCCCATCATCACCAATAACAACATCCCTGGCATCACCGAGACGGACCCTGTCCTGAAGAACAAGCAAGTTTGGATCATCATACGGGCGTGCTCTAATCCGATCATAAAGAAGAGACCTGGAGGCTACACAAGCCAATACCCGCGGAGGCTATGATAGATCCAATCTCATCAACTGACCTACTAAAGTATGAACATCAAGTGCTAAAGGTCGCTCTGCTACTGGAAGGTAGGCTAAACTCCCCAAACTCTCCGCTCTGCGACTCAGGGCATCGGTCACTACATTGGAATTCCCCGGATGATATAAGATAGTGAGGTCATAATCCTTGAGAAGCTCCAACCACCTCCTCTGACGCAAATTCAGATCCTTCTGCTTAAACAGATGCTGCAAACTATGGTGATCAATGAAAATCTCACAATGCACTCCATACAAATAATTATGCCAAATCTTCAAAGTGTGAACAATAGCTGCTAGCTCAAGATCGTGCACTGGATAATTCTTCGCGTGCACCTTCGACTGTCTGGACGCATAGGAAATCACCTTACCGTCCTGCATCAAAACTACTCCAAGGTCAACTCTCGAGGCATAACAGTAAATTGTATAAGAAACTGAACCGGTAGGAAAATCAATACCGGAGCTGTAATCAAAGCTCACTTGAGCTTCTGAAAGCTCCCCTCACACTCTTCAGTCCACCTGAACTGAGCACCCTTTTGGGTCAGTCTGTTCATAGGTGTTGCAACAGATGAAAATCCCTCTACGAAACGGCGGTAGTACCCTACCAAACCAAGGAAAATGCGAGTCTCAGTAGTTGATGACGGTCTAGGCCAACTCTGCACCGCCTCTACCTTCTTCGGATCAACCTGAATACCCTCACTGGACACCACGTGCCCCAAGAATGCTATTGAATCAAGCCAGAACTCACACTTCGAAAATTTTGCATACAATCTCTTCTATCTCAAGGTTTGAAGCAGAACCCTCAAATGCTGCTTATAATCCTCTCGAGATCGGGAATAAACCAATATATCGTTCACGATGACGAAATAATACAGATAAGGCCAGAATACACTGTGCATAAAGTGCATAAAGGTTGTTGGGGCATTGGTCAGCCCGAAAGACATAACCAAAAACTCATAATGACCATATCTAGTCCTGAAAGCAGTCTTCGGTATGTCTGGCCCCTGAATCATCAACTGATGATAACCGGAACGCAAGTCAATCCTATAAAATACTCTGGCACCTTGCAACTGATCAAACAAGTCGTCTATACGAGGCAAGGGATACCAGTTCTTTACCGTAACTCTATTCAGCTGCCGATAAATCAATACACATACACATAAAACCATCTTTTTTCTTTATAAACAACACTGGTGCACCCCAAGGCGACCAGTAGGCCAAATAAACCCCTTATCTAGGAGTTCCTGAAGCTACTCCTTTAATTCATTTAGCTCTGCTGGTGCCATACGATAAGGTGGAATAGAAATAGGCTGAGTGCCCGGCACTAGGTCAATACCAAAATCAATGTCCCTGTCAGGCGGCATACCTGGCAGGTCTACAGGAAACACGTTCGGAAAGTCACGGACCATAGGAACCAAATCAATTGCAGGAGTCTCACCATTGACATCCCTCACAAAATCCAGATACGATAAACAGCCCTTCTCAACCACACGTTGAGCCTTCAGGTAGGAAATCACCCTTCTAGGAACATAATCAGAAGAACCTCTACACTCAACCCTCGGACATCCGGGCATAGCTAAGGTCACAGTCTTAGCGTGACAATCGAGAATGACATGACATGGAGATAACCAGTACATGCCCAATATCACATCAAAATCGACCATGGTGAGCAACAGTAGGTCCACTCGGGTCTCCAGACCCCCAACGGATATCACACACAGCCGATACACACAGTCCACAACATAGTATCTCCCACCAGTGCCGACACATGAACAGATGTAACTAAAGACTCGCGGGGCATATCCAAAAAATGGGCAAAATATGAAGAAACATAGGAATATGTAGAACCAGGGTCAAATAAAGCCAAAGCACCTCGGCAACAGACTGATACAATACATGTGATCACTCCATCGGAGCCTATAGCATCTGGCCTGGCTGGAAAGGCATACATACGGGCCTCACCTCCACTTGCTCGACCTCCCCCTCTAGGGCGGCCTCTAGCTGACTGACTACCACCCCTGGCTGCCTGGGTGGGTGGTGAAGTAACTGGAACTAAAGTCGAAGGCTGGCTCCTCAGTTGAGATGGACCTCCAAGAAGATGAGGACACTGCCTCCTCATATGCCCGAACACTCCACACTCATAATAGCTCCCTGGAGCTGGAGACTGGGACTGAAATAAACCCCAAGCACCATAATGTCCACTAGGAGAACTATGCATAGAAGAATCCTGAGTTGATAGTGCTCGAGTTGCACTCTAGGCTGGAAGGGCACCGAACGAAGAATGGCCTGGCTGAAAATCGTGGGGACCATGCACCGAAGATGCACCATTATAGGCTGGGCAGCCTAACCGAGGAGGCTTGAATGAACGACCTCTACTATGCTGAAACTAACCCTAGAAAGAGCACCACTAGAACCACCCGATCCACGACGCCTCTTGTCCTCCCTCTCTACCCATTCCTGCCGGCGAACCGACTCAATATCTCGAGAAATATCAACAACCTACTCGAATGTAGCATCTGATACTCTCCTGGGCCATGAAAAGGTGGAGCTGATAAGTAAGGATATCTATAAACCTCCTAATCCTCTCTTTAACAGTAGGGACCTACTCGATGGCATGACGAGCCACCTCCAAAAATCGCATCTCGTACTACATCACTGATAGTTCCCCCTGACGCAGCTGCTCAAAATGCCTGCGTTGCTCCTCCCGGTGAAACTGGGTACATACTTCTCCAAGAAGATAGTGGAGAACTGTTGCCATGTAAGGGGTGCTGAACCAACAGGCCTACGCCTCTCAAAAGACTCCCACCAAGTTAAAGCATCATCCTCTGGCCCTTATCTAGAAAACCCTGGGCATCCTCGCCCTCAGCACCACTAAATGTCGTAGGATGTAGTCTACTAAACCTCTCCAGCCTACGCTGCTCATCATCTGGCATAGCGGGGACCACGAAGTCCTGAACTGGAGCAACCGGCTGGGCTGGAACCGCCCCCGATGTCTGCTGGCCCTAAGTAGCCTGCTTAGGTGTCCGGGCAACTGGAGTCTGACTGCCTCCCCCGACCTGAGAAGTAGTGGCAACTACCTGAGCAAGGGTGGTACACACCGTTAAAATCTGAGTCAAGGTCTCCTAAAGACCTGGAATACCAATAAGCATTGCCAGTGCCTGAGCCTGTTCCGCTGGAGTGTCTATGGCGGGAACCTGATCCTGAACAGTTGGGGGATCAACTGATACTGCCCTGGCTACCACACAATAAGGCTAATGTTAAGCTTAGGAATAGCTAGCTTACGATACATCAATGACAAGCTCGGTCCTTAACTACCAACAAAACACTAATCTACACTTCTTCTTCTCTTAAGTTGCATATTAACAACAACAAAAACAACATATACAGACAGAGTCCAACATGCTGTCACAACTTCTATACGTCTTTTGACCGTCAACTCATAACTTCTACCTTCAAACAACTTAGCTAGGGCTTAGATATGATAAAACTGATGTAGGAGAAGAATAACTTACCTTTAAACAACAAGAAAAACTCCAAGGAAAACTTTAAGGAACACACAACATATCAACAACATTATAAGTGATCTCAACTACTTCTACAACACTTCTGATGAAGAACTTAGGTGGTTTGACCTTGGATATGTGTATGAATCTTTATGATATGCTTATAGAGAGTTTAGAGCTGATTGGAGGTCTGATTTGGTCGAAAATAATATGTAGAAACAAAAGTTATCACCCTATACAACAAGGTAAGCTTTCACCGACTTTGTGGGTCCAAAGGAAGGTGCTTGCGCAGTCTCGCAAAAATTCCAATATCTCTCTATTCCAACGTCGTATCAACAAACAATTTAATGATAGCTTATATGTGTACTTGTAGATATTAGATTTGATGGGTTTATCTCCCCGTAACTCAATGTATATTTAGAGAAAAGCTTAGTGAGATTAGACCCAAATTTAGGCCAAATTATAAATGTAACTTGCGACAACTTTTGCCTTTTTTTGTTTTACAACTTGTTTGACTTATAAACTAAACATACAAATATTATATTGTCACGACCCCAAATACTAAGCCGGCCGTGGTGGCGCCTATCATGGAACTAGGCTAGCCAACCATTTCAGATTATTAACATATCCCATAATTTCCCCAAAATTTAGCAGATGTTAAAACTATCAGAAAGAGATAAAACAAATACACACTTCCCCAAAACCTGGAGTCAACTGTCATGAGCATCTAAGACTGAAAATACAATGTACAACAATGTCTTGATACAACCAAAGTCCGAGGTACAAAAGACCAAAAGAAACTATAATTTGAGGGAAGGAAATGAGGTGAGCTTGGGACGTTGAGCAGCTACCTCAATCCTCGGACAACTCCAAGCTGGTCCGGAAATCAACTAGCGAGATGGTCTGGTACCTGGATCTGCACACAGAGGTGCAGGGAGTAACGTGAGTACGCCAACTCAGTAAGTAATCAATGTAACTAAAAACTTGAGTGTAGTGACGAGCATTTAAATCATGAATCTGTATAACGAATAATAGTGGAAATGAATAAATCAAGTCAGAAATCTAGAATATTTCATTAAAACTCCGGTTTCCATTTAAAAATCTCGTAGGAAAACTTTTATCCAACATTTATTATCAGAGGCTCATTGTAAAGAAGAGTGAAAACAACATTTTCATAAAAATATAAGCCCCTCGAGCACAGTATCCCTCACAATAAAGACTCTCGGGCAAGCCTCTTAGTCACTCGTGACTCCACTATCAGTATCTCATACTCTCTCATAACACTCGTACTCAGTAAGTACCATGAACACACACAACTGTTGCAGCGAGAAGCCCGCTCCACTATATTGATATATATAATTATACTGTTGCAGCGTGCAGCCCGATCCATATATATAACATATATTGTTGCGGTGTGCAACCTGGTCCATATAATAGTTGACTGCTCTCACTGGGATATACAGACTCCTGGAGGGGCTCCTTCAGCCCAAGCGCTATATCTGCTGTGGCGTACAGCCCGATCCAATATATATATTGTTGAGGCGTGCAGCCCGATCCATATATATAATGTATAATGTTTCGGCGTGCATCCCGATCCACATATATAATGTATATATTGTTGCGGCGTGCAGCCCGATCCACATATAATGTATATCTTTTTGCGGCGTGCAGCCCGATCCATAAAATCCCTCATACTCACACACTCGGCTCTCGGCCTCACTACATATATACTCATAACTGCCCTCATATACTCGACGCTCGGCCTAACACATATATATTGTTACAGCGTGCAGCCCGATCCATAAAATCCCTCATACTCACACACTCGGCTCTCGGCCTCACTACATATATACTCATAACTGCCCTCATATACTCGACGCTCGGCCTAACACATATATATTGTTACAGCGTGCAGCCCGATCTATAGCCATCCTCACATACTCGACTCTCGACCTGACTCGGTCACCCTCAAAAGCCACGTGGGCAATTCATCTCAACTTACAGGACTCAGCCCAAAATACATTTCAGAGTTTTCAAAGCAGTATGATAACAGTAAAAATAACAACAATTAGGAAACAATGACTGAGTTCACAATTCACTAACAGGATAGTGGTAGAATAGTGTAAATGTAACCCCTGAGGGTCTAAACAGGTCGGCACAAGGCCCCACATGGCTCACAGCCCATAACAAGTATAAACTTCTGAAAGACAGGAGATCGTAACATTTCAAATCGAATACGCGGCTTAATAGTCTCTACGGGACGAACCAAGTCGCAATCCCTATCGGTGCACGCCCCCACGCTCGTCACCTAGCATGTGCGTCACCTCATTTATCAACACAATGTCAATAATGGGGTGTCATACCCTCAGGTTTAGAGTTACAATCATTACTTACCACAAAACATCCCAAAAGCTACTCCGCGATGCGCTTGCCCCTCGAATTGGCTCCCAAATGCTCTGAATCTAGCCAAAAATCATATTAACATCATCACACACGCTAACGGAAGAAAACCCAATCGAAAGACATAAATTTAACACAAATTCTCGAAATTCGGCCAAAACCGAGCCCTGGGCCCATGTCTCGGAATACAATAAAATTTACATCACTACAATCCTCATCCTCCCATGATTCTATACATACCGAAAACTCTACAATCGGACCATAATTGCTCACTCAAATCACCAAAAGAATTTCCAATCTTCCTCCCCATTTTCCCCAACTTTAACCACTTTAATTCTTCAAATTACAAGCCTAATCCGAACAAAATAGCATAGAAACGAGTTATATGGTCTGGGAACTTACCTCTACTGAAGACCCTCGAAGACCTTCTTCAATTTACTCTCAAATAAGCTCCGTCCGCATGTAACAATGGTATAATAACCAAAATTTCACGGAGGTAATTCGCACATGCGGACCTTTCCACGCACATGCGAACCCGCACCTGCAGTCCCAGGTGTGCACCTGCGACAACCCACTAACCGTTTAATTCTCACACCTGCGGTCCCTTTTCCGCACTTGCGGCTTCGCAGGTGCATCTAATTCTTTGCACCTGCGGAATCCTCCTGGCTAGCCTCTTATCACACCTCTACATGGGCCTTCGCACCTGCGGTGTCGCACCAGCGGCTTCCCATCCACAGGTGCAGCCACACTAGCAGCTATTTGCTGCAAATTTCTCAAGTTCAAACCCCCGCCAACCATCCGAAATCAGTCACGAGCCCCTTGGGGCCCCAACCAAACATACCAACACACACCATAGCATCATTCAAACTTAGTCGAGCCTTCGAAACACCAAAAGCAACATGAAAACACCAAAATTACATCAATTCAAGCCTATGAACTTTGAAACTTCTAAATTTCGCCAATGATGCCGAAACCAACCAAAACACATACGATTAACCTGAAATTTTGCACACATATCCAAAATGAAATTACAAGCCTGCTCCAACTATCGAAATTCCATTCCAACTCCTATATCCTATTTTCCACTACCAACCGGAAATCGCCAAAAACTAACTTTCGCCAATTCAAGCCTCATTCTATACCGGACATCAAAACTTCATTCCGAGCACACTCCTAAGTCCCAAATCACCTAACGAAGCTATTCGAACCATAAAATCTGGATTACGAGGTCGTTTATCAATAAGTCAACTCTTAGATGACTTTTCAACTATTAAGCGAATTTAAGAGACTAAGTGTCTTTGTTCTCACCAAGACCACTCCGAACCCAAACCATCCGACTCAACACAACATAAACAGACTAAGCAACATATGATAAAGCAGAAATGGGGGAAACAGGGCTAGTCTCACAAAACGAGCGGTCAGGTCGTTACATATATGATTCAATTAACTTAGAGCATGATCTCCTTAGGATATTAAGCACTCCCATTTTACCCTTAAAGTACGGGTTATAACATCTTTGACTCGTTTAACCTCCAAACCTCACGCTACTTTCTTAATACTTGTTTAAACCCATCATTATCTTTGTAAAGGTCCTTAAGCTCTCTAGATTACGTTGATTTCCTTAAGATGTATTGTAACATGAAAGTATAGGGCGTTACAGTGCTGTACAAAACCGCTCCTGAATCACCTTAACCTTTTCCATAGCATCTCAAACCAAATCAATTCCCAACAACCTAGCCTCCCTCGGCTCAAATCAAGCAACTGGAGAACGACATCTCCTCCTATATAAGGCCTCATAAGGAGGCATCTGGATACTCGACTAAAATCTATTGTTGTAGGCGAACTATGCTGACAGAAGAAATTGATCTCATGAACCTCAGAAATCCATAACACATGTACATAACATGTCTTCGATGATCTGAATAGTGTGCTCGGACTGTCCGTCCATCGGAGGATGGAATGTTGTACTCAACTCAAAACGTGTGCCCAACTCTCGCTTCAGTGCTCTCCCAAACTGCAGTATGAATTGCATGTTCCTGTCAGATATGATAGAAATGGGCACTCCACGCAAGCGGATAATCTCCCGGATGTAAATCTGAGCCAAACATGATTTGCACATTATACAAATCGCACCAAAGTCCCTTCAACCCAATCCAAATATACCAACAAGTCCTAAAACACGATACGAACTTACTCGAACCTTCAATTACCATAAAATAATACCAAAATCATGAATCGCACATCAATTCAAGCCTGACAAAACTAATGAACTTCCAACTTCGAAAATTAATGTCGAACAATATCAAAATCAACTTTGAATGACCTCTAATTTTGCACACAAGCCATAAATAACACAATTCGGACATACGCCTAAGTCAACTCCTGAAACCAGAATCTGAATCCGATATCAAAGTCAACTCTCAGTTAAACCTCTCAACCTTCCAAACCATCAAGTTTCCAACTTTGGCCAAAAAGCATCAAACAAACCTACGGACTTCCACATCAATATTCGGACATACGCCTAAGTCGAAAATCACCATACGAAGCCATCAAAATCATCAAAACTGCATTTCGGAGTCCTCTACACAAAAGTCAAACTATGGTCAACTCTTTCAACTTAAACCCTCAACCTTGGGACTAAGCGTCCCAATTCATTCTGAAACATTCCCGAAAGCAATCCAACCACCTCGTGAAGTCACACAACTACAATTGAATACATAAGTAGCAAAAATTAGTGGAACAGGGATATAATACACAAAATGACCGATCGGGTTATTATAAAAGTATTCATATCATAGTCAGTTTAAACAGTTTAAAGAAACAAAAAATAAAGAATCAAACCATGTGAATTAAGCGTGTTATGACATTCAAAATTTGGATCGAAGGTGTATCAATTTCTTTTTCTTTCCGATAATTTTAGCTATTAATAATAATATGTTGTTGTTATTATTATTATTATTACCTCCTTTTTAATTTATATAAGATCATTAATCTCGGCACACAGTTTAAGAAAGAAAAGAAGACTTTTGAAATTTATGGCCTTAAAAGATATTCGCTAGCTGCTTGATAAAGGTTGATAAAAGCATATGATTCTGTGCAATGGGAATTCTTGAAAATGGTGCTTCTAGACTTTGGTTCGCTTGGGAAATATGTTCAACTGATCATGAAATGTGTCACTATTGTAAACTATTCTATGTTGATAAATGGAAGGATTACATCAGGTTTTCAAGCTAAGGTTAAGAAACGGAGATACTATTTCTCCATACCTACATGTATTTTCCATGGATGCTAAAAAGATCTCTTAAGCATTTAAGGCACAATCTAAATTTCAACTATCATTCTAGGTGTGGTAAGATAAAGGTGGTACACATATGGTTTGCAGATGACCTCCTAATGTATTGTAGAGCTAACAGAACCTCAATGTAGTTAATGTTATATGCCTTAATCATTCACTATAGAGGTACAGAGGTAATACAATTACGAGAACATGGATTTCCAACTTATGCTATTTTTATTTGTAAATAAAGGTTGTTAATGCTCCAGGTACTTAAGGAGGAGAAGGTGATTCTCGAACATAATTTCAAGGAAAGGAACAAAGTGCCTCATGTTTCGGCGAATGAAGCTTCACTTGTCCAATCTAAATAGATTAGTTTATGTGTTCGGGTAAAATCGGAAATAAAAGTTACCCTCGATTTTTCGGTAAATAAACGAGAGGACAGTGTAACCCGATATGACCACGAGTAGTGCCGAGGAAATCCGCACCTCAAAGCTTGGGGAGAAAAAATGGTGCACCAGGTATCAGACACGGACGAGCATCGGCGAGCAAAGTGAAGGGTCGAGATTAGGGGAAAAGAAGATTAGACACAATAAGTGAGGAGCCGTAATATCCGCCCTTAACCAGATATATGTTACAGCATAAATTTTACCTGACATCAACTGCATATCAACGTTTACGGGAAGGAGAATATTTTTTTACCTTATTTATACTTGTACTAGGATTGAATCTCCCCTACTATAAAAGGGAAGAACCTTTTCATTTTAAAATCACTATTGGCACGCATATCAAAAGAATAAAGTTAATTTTTGTCCTTTAGCTATTGTTCAAGGTGTTCTTCAACTGTTCGTCAGCTGCGGATCGCCTCCGGATGATGCATCTCGCTTAAGTCTCCAAATCCACCACATCGCTATGAAGGTACCTGTGCAATAAAATGTACAGCAAGTGTAGCATGAGTAAAAAAATAACGTGTACTCAGTAAGTCGCCCGCCTAACCTCAGTGAGGTAGTGACGGGAGGTCAAATTAGACACTTGCTAAAGGTCAATTTAGAATATTCAAGTGTGACACTAAGCATGATTATCGTAGGCAATTTATTAAAATCAGAAATAAATATTATCAACTCCGTTCACATTTAACACTTTATATCTTCGTCATATTAATAACAATTAATCAACATGGGTGATTTAATCAAATAACAATTTATCAATTTTAATAACTTTATATCCCTGTCATTTCAATTGACAACTTAAAATTCCAGGCCAGTAATCAGGAAAAAATCATAGCAACTACGCAGTACATATCATGTGCAAGCGATGCTGAGGGTCAAACGGCGCGGACCATCAATAATAAATTGTGCACTGCCGGGGGTCAAACGGCTCGAACCATAGATGCATCTATCTACCCCGCTTGCGAATCGATCATGCAACGCGGTTATACATAAAATAATAAGGCTAGTCTGCTCGCGAATCATACATGCAACTCAGGTGCTCATATGAATACACACAAATACAGGGTCATCCTGCTCGCGAATCATGCATGCGACTCAGGCACCCAAAGTTACACATGTTCACACAATAAGTCCACATTTTTTATCAAGAAAGCATTTTTTTCTCAGGAAAGTGGTAAAATTCTTCTTAAAAGAACATGAAATATAGCTCTAAAATCTTTGTTTTGAAACTCATTTGTCAAGTTTAATGATATTCCATAATATAACCCTACCGGGTATACAATTATCCACGGAGGAATCAATTCTCTTTCTAGATGATTAAGAAAAATGAACTCTAGTCTTCTTTTAGATATTCAATTACGATTTCGATTATATTAGCAGTATAATAGTACAGGCAGGATCACAGGTACAACACGTAAGGCATGCTAGTGGGTCCTAGACTACCAGGACATGGCATAATAGTAGCTACGCACGGACTCACATCACCTCGTGCATACGTAGCCCCCGAAGATAATAGCACATACTTAATTAATTCACCTAGAGGGACAATTCCCCCTCACAAAGGTAGAAGGGAGACTTACCTCGCTCCGAAATTCCATAACCGACCTTCAAGCCCTTCCGATGACTCAAATCGTTAAACAACGCTCCCAAACTATCCAAACAAAAACAAACCAATGAAAATATACTCTAAAATTTGCAACAATTCCAAATCATATACTTTCCCAACTCCGCTCAGTGAAATGACCAAAATGCCCTCGGGCCCACATGCTTGGAATCCGAAATTTCTCGAAGATAAATTATACCCATAGATTTACTAGTTCAAATATACAATTAACTCTAAATTCCATGCTCAAATTTGTGGCTAAAAATCCAAATTACCATTTTCTAGGTTTCTTTAAGATTTCCAAATTTTCTACCAATTTTCATGTCTAATTCCATGCATATACTTGTATTTAACTTTAAAAACATGAAGAAATTACTTACCTAGTGATGCTTGATTGAAAACCCCTCTTCAAGCTCCTCAAAACGCCCACATTCGTGAAACAAATGAACGAAATGGCCAACGTTTTGCACATAAAATAATCTGCCCATGCCCCAATTTACTCTCTGCGTTTGCATACACCCGAACGTGTTCGCATAGCTTCCTCGAGCCAACACTCCGCGTTCGTTGTCCCCTCCCCGCGTTCGCATAGGCCAAAGGGTCTCCAAGCCCCAAGCTCCTTTTTCCTCTACGCGTTCGCACACCTTACTCCGCGTTCGCGTAGAGATCACACCCCAAGCCACCACGTTCGCACTCCCTTCTCCGCGAACGCACAAGCCAATCCCGAAGCCCTAAAATTTCTTCCTATGTGATAGAATACAAGGAATTGCATAGCACACCAGATACACCAGAAGACAGCAGCAGCAAAGTAGAGAAAAATTGTCCGAAGTTGCTCCGAAACACACCCGAGGCCCTAGGGACCCCGTCCAAATCACATGACTCACTCCCGTAACATCCCACGGACTAGCTTGAGGCCTCAAATCATATCAAACAATGCCGTAATCACGAATCGCACTCAAAATCAAACTTTATGAACTTTGAAATTTCAAACCTCCACATTCGATGCCGAAACCTATCAAATCACGTCCGATTGACCTCAAATATTGAATGCAAGTCATATTTGATATTACGGACCTTTCAGTCGGATTTCTCTAAAATCTTCAAATTTCTATCTTTAGCCAAATGACTTCAAAATAAACTACGGGCATCCGAATTCACTTCCGATCGCGCTCCCAACTCCAGAATCATCATACAAACTTATTCCCAGGCTCGGAATCCCTAATGGACATCAATAACTCTGAAATGCCTTACAGCCCAAATTTATGAAATTCTTCTAAAATGCTATCTTCCATAATATACGCCGAAACGCTCCCGGTTTATCCAAAACCCTATCCGGACATACGCCCAAGTCCGAAATCATCATACGAACCTGCAGGAATCTTCAAATCCTGATTCTGAGGTTGTTTACTCAAAATTCCAATCTTAGTCCATTTCTCTAAACTTTGCGAAATTCAATTCCGGCCACACCTACAAGTCATAATACCTGAAATGGAGCTGCTCACGACTCCAAACCGCTGGCGCTAGAGCTCAAAACGACCGGTCATGTCGTTACATTCTCCCCCACTTAGACAGATGTTCGTCCTCTAACGTGCTAAGAACTGCTCTGGAGTTGTCTGAAATCGCTATTTAACACCTCGAGCACCTGCCCATGCTACCAGAACCCAGTAGAGCACATTAGTTTGATCAAATCTGAAGATTTATTTTTTATCCATATAATAAGCTCAAAACCTAGTTCCAACACTTGAAATTTTCTGCCAGGCCTAGTTCCAATATATAAACACCGTATCAACTACCACACGACATACCAGAATATGACTGCATACCCTTGCTGAATTAGCACCATGCACCGCAAGATTTATCATCTAACCACAATGACGCTCCCTGAACCTTAATAGCCAAAACTCCACGAATCTGATGCTCTCAAGGCACCTTATGATATATATATACATCCTGCTATAATGCTGACGATACCACCACAAAGGAGGAGATGTGTAGAAATTTATACCCAACTGCAGAGTTAATAAATCATTTAATATCTCATCTCGACTAGAATCATCACCTCATTATGAACCTTAATCATGGTATTTGTTCTTTAATGTACACCTCAAATAACCTTATCGCACTGATCCCTGATCCGATAATCTCGCCTCACCCAGTATGAACTACTAAGACAACAGACCACCCCAAACATGACCAACAACCTCACATGATACAACATAGGCCATAATTCGAACATGATAATAAGAAATGACTCAGGAAGGAACTATTCAACTCACGCAACTAATATGATCTTTTCTCATAAAATATGAAGTAGAACATAAGAAAGAATAAATATAGGAACCTTACTCATCATCACACTGTTGCAGCGTGCAACCCAATCCGAATAACATACCAGTGGCGACGTGCCACCCGATCCACACATAAAATTTACATAAGAAGATATATATACGTTGTTGTTCTAATAACTTTCCATGAAAAAGCGATCTACTGAAATGAACATGCCTGGCTCATACGGAACCCGTAATCATATTTAAATCCACCTACAAACATCGAGTCTACCTTGCTTGCACCAAACTAAGCTAATAGCTTTACCTGGGTCCATATTAACCCACTTTCTCTCATAATACACGACAACAACCATCATCACCGGGACAAACACCACATAATCCACAATCAACCGAATCAAACGCCCTTCAGGCATAAATTCTCAAATAGGCAATGTGGAACTTCCTTATACATGGTCTAAATCTTCAACAATTCAGGTGACTACATGTCACACTTATACAATCTTACCGCGGCCATGCTTCCACAACCTTCCACACAAGGCAACAAGTCTGCACATCTATACCACCGACCACACTAATGATGCAAAGCAAATCAATAGCCCATGACTAGGGTACAAAGACTCTTTCACCGAATATCGATCTCAGGTGACACTGAAGATAACACCAGCTTACTCTGAACTTGCAAATCCCTTTTCCTTGATCATCCGAGCTCATGACGTCCTTGTCAACACCGAATCGCAATCTCGATTCTCACTCCCAGTTACATAGTGCTTACCGCACCTAACATGCCAACATGAGGCAGCACAAGCATTCCATCATAACTTCTGAACCACCAATAGGGTGAACACTCTATCATGTACAAACCTTTCACTTAACTCAATTGAAGAGTACCATCTCAACACACGAGTGAATTCTCACCGTCACCCAACATGCAAATCCTTAAGTAGTAGTCTATACCACCATAACACTTCCAGGATCCACCTACACCTGTTAGGACATAATACTCAAATGCTCCCACATGAAATCCATTACGACGGCCGACAAGCCCCGCACACACCGGCACAAACCACATGCATAACTTAATCACATCGAAGGAACTGATCACTGCCGTAAACGTGCCATTTCAACCATGGCTAATCAATCTATCTTCTTTTAATCATCATCTTTTTTCTCATAAATTACTCTGCAAAATCTCGATTCTCGATCATACTGCTGCCTGAAACCCTCAAACGCCGCATTCTTAACTTTTGAATTCACTGGGACCGCTATTGAGAGTCACCCACTCTGACTGGTCCCGAATACAATCAACTCCAAGGATCTCCTAGAACATGAACACCCCTTTCAATGAAACACGTGACCGATTTACTATCCTTACAACTCGCCTATGCCTTAAGCATAAATTCTGAATCTTTCAAAGCCTAACCCTGTTCCGACAGGGCCAACGTTTTGCACACATTTATCAAATCCCACGCACAACCACCATCTTACTCCTTTCCCTTAGCTGTAATAACTAGCCAACACGCCGACCATCTGCAACCCCATGATAGCACAATCCTACAACCCAACTGCATGTGGTGGGACTCCCCCACTTAGCCAGAGGCTACTCCTTGCACCACTCTAAACCCTGCCGAGATCCTTTCTCCTTTGTTAACATGATCTTGCTCAACCAATCCGTCCAATCCTTTCAAATTCTCTTGTTAGCACTCCCTAAATACTTTAAATTCTCTAGCATCATTCACGCATGCTGCCTCCTACCGAATAGCCACTAGAACCATTCACAGAGACTTGCCAACCATGCCACCACTAACCTATTCACAAGAGATAACCCACCTGTGGAAATCACCAACGGACACCTTCCAACGATGTCGTACTGCACACCCTCTACAACATCAATATCCCATCCCAAGCTTGCTTCATATACCAAATTTGCTAGTCCATCCGCTCCTCATGGGCATCCACTAAATGCGTGACAATATCTTTACATGCCAAGATATGCTTCCGCTCCCCCACTTTGCGACTGCTCGGCTTCCTCTTCTTACACCTAGCCTCCTAGAAAATGGAACCACTACCTATCCTCAATTCAATATCATTCTCTTTAGCTCTTAAACCAGCAGATCACCATGACTTCAAACTCTCCGAATATCACATTTCTCGAGCTACATTATTTATCAATACTTATCCAATGCTGAATCGCCGCACCTCACAGTCTCTGACAGTTGTTCCTTCAATACTCCTTCACAATACTCTGACCCCATGCAACCAAAGAATCCATAACACCGACAAACTTAGCACGTTCCATTCGATCAATGACGACGATAACAAATCACATGTGAATACTCCACCTTACTTCAAAACACCAAGCCTTACTACTTTATCAACCCCAACCGGACCATTCATAATCCAAATGCCTTTCCTCTGCCGAAAGTAAAATACCAAAATCTCAAAATCGCACTCCGAGAAGACCTCCCTTCAAACCATTCATCACCCCCAACATACGGGCAAGCATTCTATCATCATATCGACATCGCGCGATAACCAATCGCAAGAATCATCACTACCTGAGCATAGCCTTAAGGCTCTCAAAAACACAGCTACTGAGCTGAAACAACATACTATTCTTTTGCAGGGCCATAACAACAGCCCCAACCAATTACACATAGAAACATCTCGAATTACATCCGTAGCACCATTTCAATTCCTCAAATTTCCTGATTCATAGCAAGCGCTCGCGACGCGTAAGATTGAGTAGGAATAAACATAGGCATAAACCTCAAAGGAATCAAATCGCACGATGAGGAATCAAGAAGGGAAGTAGTCTTAACAGACCCATAGCCTCTCGAATATAAGTACAGACGTCTCAGTACCGATCCGCAAGACTCTACTAGACTTGATCATGACTCGTGAGACCTAAGGGAACCTAGGGCTCTGATACCATGTTGTCACGACCCAAAATCCATAAGGTCGTGATGGCGCCAGACATCATTGTCAGGCAAGACAATCAATAATTAATTGAAATAATTTTCGGTTTTAACATTTATGAAAAGCATTTCCTTTCACTTTATTACATAGTAACTAAATAAAATCTATTAAGTAAATACAATGGTTTAAATAGTCCTATTTTAACAAATATATCCTAACACATCCCAGAAATCGGTGTCGCAAGTACATGAGCAAAATCTAAGAATTTTACAATTTCTACAAAGCTTGTCTGAAATACAAGTGGACAAGGGAAAACAGAATAATGTAATACGGTATAAGGGAGACCATGTCAGCTGCGGATCGCCTCCGGATGATGCAGCTCGCCTAAGTCTCCAAATCTGCCACATCGCTATGAAGGTACCTATGCAATAAAATGCACAGCAAGTGTAGCATGAGTACAAAAACAACGTGTACTAACTAAGTCTTCCGCCTAACCTCAAAGAGGTAGTGACGAGAGGTCAAATTAGACACTTGCTAAAGGTCAATTAGAATATTCAAGTGTGACACTAAGCATGATTATCATAGGTAATTTATTAAAATCAGGAATAAATATTATCAACTTCGTTCACATTTAACACAATATATCTTCGTCATATTAATAACAATTAATCAACATGGGTGATTTAATCAAATAACAATTAATCAACGGGAAGGAACAACTTCTTCCAAAAATTTTAATAACTTTAATTCTCTGTCATTTCAATTGACAACTTAAAATTCCAGGCTAGTAATCAGGCAAAAATCAAAGCAACTACGTAGTAAATATCATGCGCAAGCAATGCCGAGAGTCAAACGGCACGGACCAACAATAGTAAATTGTGGACTGCCGAAGGTCGAAAGGCTCGAACCATAGATCCATCTATCTGCCCCGCTCGTGAATCGATCATGCGACGCGGTTATACATAAAATAATAAGGCTAGCCTGCTCACGAATCATACCTGCGACTCAGGTGGTCATATGAATACACACAAATACAGGGTCATCCTGCTCGCGAATCATGCATGTGACTCAGGCACCCAAAGTTACACATGTTCACACAATAAGTCCACATTTTTTTATCAAGGAAGCAGTTTTTTCTCAGGAAAGTGGTAAAATTCTTCTTCAAGGAACATGAAATACAGCTTCAAAATCTTTATTTTGAACTCATTTGTCAATTTCAATGATATTCCATAATATAACCCTACCGGGTATACAATTGTCCACGGAGGAATCAATTCTCTTTCTAGATGATTAAGAAAAATGAACACTAGTCTTCTTTTATATATTCAATTACGATTTATTATATTAGCAGTATAACAGTACAGGCAGGGTCACAAGTACAACATGTAAGGCATGATAGTGGGTCCTAGACTACCCGGACATGGCATAATAGTAGCTACGCACGGACTCTCGTCACCTTGTGCGTACGTAGCCCCCGAAGAAAATAGCAAATACTTAATTAATTCACCTAGGGGGACAATTCCTCCTCACAAAGTTAGAAAGGAGACTTACCTCGCTCCGAAATTCCATAACCGGCCTTCAAGCCCTTCCGATGACTCAAATCGTTGCACAACGCTCCCACTCCACTGCAACAATTCCAAATTATATACTTTCCCAACTCCGCTCAGTGAAATGACCAAAATTCCCTCGGGCCCACGTGCCCGGAATCTGAAATTTCTGGAAGATAAATTCTACCCATAGCTTTACTAGTTCAAATATACAATTTACTCTAAATTCCATGCTCAAATTCATGGCTAAAAATCCAAATTACAAATCTCTAGGTTCCTTTAAGATTTCCCAATTTTCTACCAATTTCCATGTCTAATTCCATGCATATACTTGTATTTAACTTTATAAACATGAAGAATTTACTTACCTAGTGATATTTGATGGAAAACCCCTATTGAAGCTCCTCAAAATCGCCCACATCCATGGAACAAACGAAGGAAATGGCCACATTACGCACATAAATTAATCTGCCCAGGCCCCAATTTACTCTCTGCGTTCGCATACACCTGAACGCGTTCGCATAGCTTCATCGAGCCAACACTCCGCGTTCGTGGTCCCCTCCCCGTGTTCGCATAGGCCAAAAGGCCTCCAAGCCCCCAGCTCCCCTTTCCTCTACGCGTTCGCACCCCTTACCCCGTGTTTGCTTAGAGATCACACCCCAAGCCACCGCGTTCACACTCCCTTCTCCGCCAATGCACAAGCCAATCTAGCAGCCCTCAAATTTCCTTCTATGCGATCGCACACAAGGGACCACGATCGCATAGCACACCAGATACACTAGAAGACAGCAGCAGCAAAGCAGAGATAAATGGTCTGAAATTGCTCTGAAACACACCCGAGTCCCCCGGGACCCCTCCAAATCACACGACTCACTCCCATAACATCCCACGGACTAGCTAGAGGCCTCAAATAACATCAAACAAGGCCGAATTCACGAATCCTACTCAAACTCAAACTTTATGAACTTTGAAATTTCAAACCTCCACATTCGATGTCGAAACCTATCAAATCACGTCCGATTGACCTCAAATTTTGCACGCAAGTCATATTTGACATTACGGACCTTCTCCAACTTCCGAAATCGCATTCCGACCCCGATATCAAAATTTCCACTTCCGGTCAGATTTCTAAAAAATCTTCAGATTTCTATCTTTACCGAAATGACTTCAAAATGACATACGGGCATCCGAATTCACTTCTGATCACACTCCCAACTCCAGAAACACCATACGAAGCTATTCCAAGGCTCATAATCCCAAACGGACATCAATAACTCTGAAATGCCTTACAGCCCAAATTTATGAAATTCTTCTAAAATGATATCTTCCATAATATACATTGAAACGCTCCCGGTTTATCCAAAACCCGATCCTGACATATGCCCAAGTTTGAAATCATCATACGAACCTGCATGAACCTTCAAATCCTGATTCTAAGGTTGTTTACTCAAAATTCCAATCTTAGTCCGTTTCTCCAACTTAAGACTTCTGAAATGAGAATTTTCTTTCCAAATCAACTCTAAACTTTGCGAAATTCAATTCTGACCACACCTATAAGTCATAATACCTGAAATGGAGTTTCTCACGACTTCAAATAGCTGAACGACGCGCCAGAGATCAAAACAATCGATCGGGTCGTTACAGGTTTATTTCACAATTAAGATTTGAGTTAGGACCTAATCTAGGTTTTTAATTAATTAGTTTAGGATTTGAAAGAAAGAAAAAAGAAAAGATAAAGGTAAAAACAAAGAAATAAAAAAAAATAAGGAAATTATGCATTCATTTGAATTGGGCCTTCCTTCAGTGGCCCAAAAATGTCCAAATCCACCCCAAATTAATCCCCAAACTCGTTTAAAATCCGGTCCTACCCCCTAATAAATGAAATGACATTGTTTCATCTTATTTAATCCCAGTTGTTAGATCATTTTGATATGACGGCTCGCAACTTACCACCTGAATCCCTTAAAATGGTCAGACATAATAACCCCTAACCCCCCCCCCCTCCAAAACACTCACAGATCCCTTTTCTTCATCTTTGTAATCATTGATGCCCGCCAACTGCCGGAAATCACCCCACAGTAGAGGCTCTACTCCAGTCCCACCCAAATTTATACCATACAACCTCCACAATCTCGTAAATCTTAGCCCCTTATCCATTTCCCCAAAACCCCTACCAAATTCGTCAAATTCCAAATCTAAGAAGTCAGAAAACCTAAGGCTATCTCTTTTGATCTATTTTTTTTACTCGTTTTGGCTAGAACATGCGTGAATCAATTGCTCTTAACATGAGCAATTGATTCACATTAATTTGAGCCCATTTCGATGTCGTCGAGGTCTGGTCGAGCCCTATCTACTGGTAAGGTTTCAGTCACCCCATTTTTGAGCTCGAAGGTATTTTCTAGGTGCCAACCTTCCCATGTTTTCATCTGTTTCACTTCATTCGTTTACTGGCCGCGTGTTCTGTTATTTTTATAAAATCATCTAAGCATTTTGATCTGATTGTTTTGAATTCCTATTGAGTATGATCGATTATTGACTGATGTGCGCATTGTTTGTTATTATTTGTTTGGTTTGTTCATCACCGGAATAAGGTAGTTATAATCATTCCTTTTAGCTTTTGAATTTATTCTACGGCAAGTTATCAGTTTATTTAGACTTAGTGAGTATTTCGATTTATTTTTCAATTGATAACTGGTGGTGCCTAGTTTCACCATAATAGATCAGTTGCTTTGGTTTAAGAGTGTGAATTAGACCAAGAATCAGGCCCAAATGTAGGCCCAGTCTGAGTTTGGTTTAAAATCTGACGAAAGAGTACAAATGTAGATTTGGAAAGGGCATTAAGAAGTTTTTTACTTGAGGAATCTTTCTATTATAACAAAATAAGTTTCTAGAAGAAAGAAAAGGACTGGTCTCTGTAAAGGAAAATGGATACAGCTTAGATTTTGGGTCCTAGGAGTTAAATAACAAAGTTTGAAGGGTAAAAGTTAATTAAAAAATCAGGTTTCTTGTTGCCCTAAAATCTTCTATAAAATGAACCTTTTTTCATTCATTAAGGGGTCTTATACATAATTAGAGGCAATTTTTCAGAGATCTTTCATTCTTTTCACTCTCATTTTTGGTAGAAAAGCTTCTGAAATTCCAGTCTTAAAGGCTATAAAAGACCAAAAACAAATAGAAAAATTTCAAGGTTTCATCTGCCTTTTGTTTCTTCCACTTCACTTCTTTGGATTTACAAGTTCAAGTGATTGTGGCGACCTTGTTCTACTGCTGCAATTGATGTTGAGCTCCTTGTTTGATCCGGATTCTGCTTCTCTTTGGTTTATCTCTTGCAGACTGCTTGATTTAGTTAGGTCAGTCCCAAATTCTTTGCATTATGCTTTTGTTGAATGGCTATAAAATTGTTGAACTCCTGTTACATTTCTAGATTTGCTCAAAATTGTGAATTCTACTATTCTAATGTATCATGGATGATAATTTGATTTCCATTTGGATAAAGTAGTGTAATGAATCAAAAATATTTGCTTATGTGAATTATTACAATACATATTTCGTTAGGGAAGCAACTACTTCGCTGCTCTTTCAAGTTTGTTTAGTATTCTTCAGTTGTTAAAAGTGAGTCAAAGATAAGTTAATCTTTTTCTTGTTTTCAAAGATTCGTTGTATATATATGGCATAATAGTTCTAGATTTGGCCTCAAATGGTTATTTTTATAATTTTGAGGCAGGAGGTGGGGTTACAGAAATAGTCACAGACCATTGTTAAACCTCACATACATGCGTGAAGCTGGAACAAACAAAATAGAATGTTGTTTTCTTTATTAGCTCAGGCCATATATTTGTTCATCAAGGTGCAATCAAAACTTATTACTGTCAAACCTAAGTTTTATGATTTATTTTTGTATGAAATTTTGGAGATGAATAGGTACTCATGATCACATTATGTTGTAGTTAATTCATTTACTGTTAATGATGTTCAAATTTTGGTTGAGTTAACAATTATTGGGCTTCAACTTCGTAGAAGTTATTACGCCAAGTAAGTGGCCCGAGTAGAGTCATACCAGGCAATATAGAGTCTTGAAAACGCTAAGCTTCAGAGTATTTTGGGCTCAAATACAGGCCCAATTGGAGCCTTGAAGATTCTTAGGCTGACAAGATTGATGTTGCCTATGGCTTCTGCGTTTTGGGCCTCATTTGTGGCCAATTAATGCTCTTTTGGATTTGTGGAATATTTTGGTTGAGTATTCAATTGCTTTAATCCACAATGCCTCTACTTTACTAATCAATATGTTATCATTAAGTATCTCATTGTGCCTAGATGTCTTAGTTGGCTATGTCTAAAAGAAAACAAAACAAACTTTCAACTTTCAAATTTCTTGTAAAGTCATATATTTTGGCATCTAGATTTTAAGTGTTCACAAATACTTCCATAAGTCGTGGCCTCACAGCAAGTCTCAAAGTAGTTTAGAAAACAATTGAGAACATCGTAGTTTGATTTAGGCGCGTGATTAAATCATCACGGCTATGGGTACGGTTCCCATGGCACGGTCGTGATACATGATTCCCGTTTCAGGTTTGCATTTCATGTGACCCGGCCCTAACTTAAAATAAACATGTAGTAAATTGCGGATACATTTCATGTGGCACCGTTTGCGACGTGTACCAAAATGACAAGTGTACGACATCTTGACTTGTTCTAAAATAATTCCATAAATAATTAAAAGAGGTGAAAGGTTGAAAATGCACAAAAGGTTTTAAAACTTGTAATAAATTAGATAATTAGGCCAATTATTAATGGTTAAGGGACCGTGCTAGAACCACAGAACCCGGGAATGCCTAACACCTTCTCCCGGGTTAGCAGAATTCTTTACCCGGTCTTCTGGTTTCGCAAACTTTAAAACAGAGTCAAATTTTCTCGATTTGGTATTTAAAGTAAATGGTGACTCGGAACACCGTAAATAAATAATTTCGAGTGGCGACTCTAAAATTAAATAAATAATCCCATATCGAATAACACTTAAATTGGAAAAACACCCATTTATCCCTTGCGGGAAAAAGGAGGTATGACAGCTCTGGCGACTCTGCTGAGGATCGAACTCAGAATCTCTAGTTCAGGGTTCAAGAATTCGAGCTTAGAATAACTGTTTTGCTTGGCTTTCATGATTGTCTGGATTTTACGTGTTTGATCCTAATGTGCTAAAATGATGCTTTTTACCGCTTTGATATTATGTGAACTGTATATAAACTATCACAAAAACCCTTCTTCTCTCTGAGTCTTCTAAATATTCTGGGAAGCTTGCGCTTCGTATGGCTTCTTTCCTGTTAGAGTCATATCCAAATTTAAGAACGAGGTTCGGACAAGTTGCAAAGCTGGTGAAGCTTCTGCATTCCCGGTACGCTGCCCTCCTCGGTAAGTCAGGTCTAGAACAATACACCCCAAGATTTAAACTTAGAATAACATAGCCTCATGTCGGATCCCTAGTTGGTACGTTTATTTGCATCAGATGCCATTGACTCAGGGGACTCAACACCGCAGTTGGGTCTATCTAGGACAGGTGTAACCGAAATAAAAGACCATCTTGATGCATCTTACCTGCTATGTGTGCATTTATTTGTTTTGACTTGTTTGTTGACTGGCTAAAGAAAGAAAAACAATAGAAAAACGAAGAGTGATGTAGGATAGAAAATTCAACCGGTTCTGAAAACCCCGGTATTTGAAAATGCCTCGAAACTCTGCCAAAATTTTTGAAAAAAAAAAAGAAAAAAGAAGAGAAATGTATTTCAAAAAAAATGATTGTTTTTCCAATTATGTCAAAACTGATCGAACTACGCGGGTCTAATTCTAACCGGATGTGGTATACGTAGGCAAACCTCATCGGTTTCGGTCCCAATTTTTCAAAAAAAAAAAAGAAAAAGAAAAATAAAAAAGAAATCTTTTCGAAACTTTTGATTAAAAAATGAAACAATAGATCTAGGTGATGCAGTTTTGCCCAACTAGGCAGAAATGTCCCGACGGGACGCCAAAACGCCGTTTTGCAAAATGGCCACCTATGGCCCTTTTTCTAATTTTTGCCACTTAGCAAGCACAACCCTAAAATCTTCCCTTCTGAAGTGCTGAAGGGTCGTATTTGCAAAAGCGGCTTTGAGTCGTTTAGGTTATTTTTTTATACATAAACACAATCCACGTGTTTTAATCAGTCGCCTTAAATAAAAATGTGTAGGATGAGCACTGTTGAAAATATAAATTTTTGAGTCGTAGATGAGATTCGACTAGGACTCCACATGTGGTGGAACAACCTGGGGGAGGTCGGAAAGCATGATGTGACAAAGGATTTAGGTGGGCTCACCGGTCTCCTGAAAATTAAAAGAAGGGTTGATATAATATAAGGTTTGATACCGTTTTGGGACCCGGAACACAATGTTTTCCACTTCGCTGATTTTTAGTTGACCCCCACATTAGAGGAGATAACAGGGTATGCTGGTCTTGACGGGAATCTAAGACATCAATATTCAGTAGCACCAAGAGCTGTAACCCCTCATAAGGTTTTGGACATTCTGAGTATTAGCCAAAAGGTTGAAGATGAAAGTTCGGCTGGAGGATTCAGCACATTCCATTTCTTATACACTCGGTATAGGGACCCCCATGGATTCGAGGCTCTGGACACTGGTTTGAATCATCAGGGAAATAAAAACAAATGGGAAGCACGCAGAGTTTGGCTTTTGTAGTGGCATTTTTAGGCACTCTGATATGCCCAAGGAGTGACGAACTTATAGAATTGGGACTTGTAGGAATGGCCGACTTTATTGTCAAAAAAGGCCAATGGCAGTATCATACATATGGCTCTCAAAGAAATTTACCGAGCTTTAACCGCTTCTTGACCTGGGACCAAGTTTTTTTAGGGTTGCAACTTGCTTTTGCAGATGTGGTTTGTAGAGCATCTTTGCAATCGCACAGGTTACATGAACTACAATCTGACCGGACTCAATCGCATCGAAGAATATGAAAACCGGTAAATGGTCATGAGTTTCCAAAAGGTACTGAGGCATGGTTCGCGTATTTGGGTTCTTTTACCACGAATAAAATTGAGTGAACTTTCGGTTGGCTTCCGGTCAATGAGGTTATTTATATGTGTGCCAAAGTGTGCTTTCTTTTATTAATAGGTCTTCGGAGTATTCAACCATATGCTCTGCATCGGCTCCTAATCCAATTGGACAGATACCAAACAGTACCTCATGATGAATATTTGAGTCCACAAGTTATTGAGCTATTCACAAAAGCCACATTCTCAGAAGAAAAGGTTCGCCAAATTTGGCACCAATGAAGATTCCGGGAGCCACAGACTCAAGTACAGGATTTGTCAACAGGTGATGTGGAATTAAACTACACCACATGGTATGGTAAGAGATTTCGGGTCGATCAAGAACCAGAATAGCCCGCCAAAAATCCCCATGTCCAAAAGTTTACCGATGGAGCACGGGAAGAATGGGTTTGGTTAAAGGAATACCGGACTACTATAGGCAAACTAGAAGAGCAAATTGGAAAAATCAAATTTGATAGTAGTTTGTAGGAGGCCAAGGATGAAGGTGAAAAGAAGAGGTTGACTAAGGAAAATGAAGCCCTCCGAGCCCAAATCCACAGAATGAAAATATCCACCGAGACACCGGTAAGAAGTGAGAGGGATGAGAAAATAATAACCAACCTAAGGCGGAAAGTGCAAGACTAAGATTTTGACTTGACAAAGGCCGAAAAAGATTTTTTAAATGCCCAAATAAATTTGGCCAAAAGTGTGGAAGAACATGCCATATTAACCCATCATTTGAAGCAGAAATATGAAAAGGAAGTAGCAACTTTGAAGAAAAAGTTGGTCGTCTTTGAGAATGAAATGGTCCAACAAACAAAGTATTTTTAGGCGGAAAGAGAACATTTCTATGCATTGATTTTCCGACTAGAAGAAAGCATACGACAATTGTAAGACAAAAACAACACTAATACATAAGTGTTAGAACCTCGGGCTCAGCAAATCGGACGGTTACTTCGAGAGAAGGGTGTCATCAAGATGAGGATGAAAGAGATAGCCTGTTGTAATGAAATTTCACGAATGTGAAGACATGACCAGGTCTATGTTTTTTGCCTCCGCGGTGAACTTCGTTCACCAAGTGATGGAAGATCTAGACCGCCTTCAGGAAGACATTGCACGAAGGCCTGCGCAAAGACCGGTTGATGTCCTAGTGGAGGCTCTCATGTACTTTTGACTTTCCAATTTTCGAGGCTGTACTTTACTACTTTCTAGAGTTTTGTTCAAAATTGTTTTGTCGTTTATTTTGAGTCTGTATGTTTTCTTTTGTAGTCGTCGGTAGTTTTGTAATAAAAAATCAAAAAAAAAGAGAAAAAGATGTTTTGTTAGTGAAAAAAATGTTTTTTTGTTATTTCACATTTATTCCCTGAACTACGTAATGATCTGATTCATGCGGTGTCATGATACGTAGGTAATCCACATAGGATTAGATCATAGCCTTAAAATAATATTAAAAAAAAAAAGATAAAAGAAGAAAGAAAGAAAGTGAAAAAGCAAAAAAAAGAGATAGCAAAGCCGGGATGAAACACACATCCATTGAAAAAACATTTAGAAACGTTTAATTGTCCATGTGCATTTCATCCCCGATATGTGATTCCCTATGTGTTAAATGTCTCAAACTATCCCGGTTTGTTGTGTATGCAAATTGAGACAGGTCCTATTTTTACGTGGTGAGATTTGTTGTAATCTAGCTTCACGTCCTTACTTCACGAGATCTAAGGGAAGTATCTCCATGGCCTCAGAAAGTCATCTACCCTTCATTGAGTCAGAAGATAGACCGGTATCGGCTATCCCGCAGACAGAGTCCGCAGATGATGAGGAAAGTAGAAGGCTACGTTTCCATATGCTAGAAATGTGGGACGCATGGTCTAACATCAGGGAATCGCCCATTACTATCCCTAGATTCCTTGAATTGATCCCCAAGACGGGAGGAAATACCAATGGCCCTATCCCTGTAACCAACCCATTCATCCCATTTGGGTACCCCCACCATGTCAGCCAACTTCACCGGTATGCCTTCTGAGATTCGCCCCCAGGCACCGTCTTTAGGAATATCATCTACAATGTTCACAGCACCACCAGCCTCTACTATGGAAAAACTATGCCTCAACCATGCTTTGAACCATCAACTTTCACTTTTCAAGCACCCCAATTTCAATTGGACACCGCTCGTGTTACTCCTAAATCCTATCCTCAGCAATCACAATATGAGTCTCTCATAGAACATGAAAGAGCCGTGAGGAACCCTAAACAAGAAGAGTTGGCTCGAAAGATAAAAAGCATCAAGCAAAGCCTCAAGAATATGCAAGGCCTGAGTGGCCAAAAGAGCGTTTCATGTGCTGATCTATGCGTGTTCCCTCACATACATTTTCCCATTGGCTTTAAAATGCCAAAATTTGAAAGATATGACAGGCATGGAGACCCGATTGCCCACTTGAAGCGATATTGTAACCAGTTGCGGGGTGCTGGTGGAAAAGAGGCGCTGATAATGGCATATTTCTGAGAGAGCCTCGTCGATATCGCTACTGAGTGGTATATGGACCAGGACATCTCCCATTGGCACATATGGGACGACTTGTATCGGGATTTTGTAAGGAAATTCCAATACAATGTTGATATAGCCACGGACAAGAATTCCATGACCAGCCTAAAAAAGAAAGCATCAGAATGATTCCGTGAGTACGTTATCAAGTGGCATGAACAAGCAGCTAAAGTAAAACCACTGATGGATGAGGCTGAGATGTTCACTGTCTTCTTACAGGCCCAAGAGGATGATTACTTCCAAAACATGATGTTTATCATGGGAAAACCGTTCGCAAAGGCCATAAAAATTGGAGAAATGGTAGAAAACGGCCTGAAAACAGGCCGCATCATAAGTCAATTTGCTTTAAGAGCCATTTCCCAAGCCATCCAGAACGGCTCTGGTGGTTTAGCAAATCGGAATAAGAGACAAGAAGGAGCCATGATGGCTTCAAGTTCGAGAAACACTCGCCGACCCCGTGATTATTCTTGTCCACCTACTAGGACCCTGCAACACTACTACCCCTACCAAGATGTAGCATATGCCATGGCCCCACCTCCTTATGCGGTGATGAATGCCCAACCTTACACACGGCCACAGTATTATTACCACCAAAACAGAGCTCCACCTCCAAGAAATAACCATCCTCACCAAGCTCCGTATAATCCCCCTCCTCCACAGAACAAATACCAACATAACACACGCCCCCGTGATCCCCTAGGAAATGTGACTTCACCCCTATTGGTGAGTCTTACTCCAGCATGTTCCCAAAGTTAGTACAAAATGGGTCTATTGCAACCTGTGACTCCAAACTAACAGAATCTGGAATCTCCATCATACCGGCCCGGTACCAGGTGCGCTTATCATTCAGGGGCGGAAGGGCATGACACTGAAGATTGTTGGACTCTTAAGAGGGATGTGGAGAATCTAACAAAACAGAAGCGAGTAGTGTTGAAGGACGAGGAAGTTCCCAATGTAACTAACAACCCATTATCTGCTCGTCGTGATGATCTGTGAGGACAAAGAATTCAACCCATCATTAAAAGCTATCATTGCCATCACCGACTCAGAAAATAAACCCAAAGTGGTGGCAAAACAATCCAGAGATGAGAAGAAGATCAATTCCACTCCCCAAGATGCAGAAAGACCATTTAAACAAAGACAGGGGAAAAACCTGCTAAAGATGCCATTCTTTACGTTCCTAGGGCCCCTAGGAAGGGACAACTCATGTTGAGGCCTCCCAAAAGACTTGAATAGAGGAAAACCATACTGAATATGACAAAGTTGTACGTACCCAAAGGTATTTATGTGGTGTGGGGGGACAGTAATTGCACCAAGGCTGACTGAGCCCGTGGTTATCAGCCGCGCACCACAGGTCCCTATGAGAGACCCCACTGCAGTTCCTTGGAATTACAACAAGACAGTTGTCACGTACAAAGGAAAGGAAGCCATGGGAGAAGTAAACGAAATGAACCAATCTGGGAAGTAACACAACCCGTAAGAGCTAATGAATTCAAAGCTAAATAAGGAGAAAAGTCTTCCCCTCAAGAAGTCGGTAAGTGCTGAAAAAGCGGAAGAGTTTTTTAGGAGGACGAAAACTACGGAATATGCCATAATTGATCAATTCAGGATGAATCCTTCCGAAGTCTCACTTTTATCCTTGCTGATCAGCTCAAATGAACATTAGAAGGTGCTCCTGAAAACATTGGATGAGTCGTATGTCCCGATTGAAACTTCAATCGAACAATTGAAAAGGATGGTTGAGCGATTTTTTGAAGTCGGCTGGATCCCCTTCAGCCGTGATGACATTCCTCTAGAGGGAGCCGCCCATAACAAAGCCCTTCACTTGACTGTCAAGTGTGAATGTTATTATGTGAAAAAGGGTTATGCTAGACTGTGGGTCCGGAGTCGGTATTTTCCCTCTCTCAACACTATAGAGGATGGAAATCGGGGCAGAAAGGATTAGACCAAAGAATGTATGTGTGCGCGCTTTTGATGGCGTCAAGCGAGATACGATAGAGAAAATTGATTTGATTCTAACCATTGGCCCCGTGGACTGTGAAGTGATGTTTCAGGTTCTAGACATGGATACTTCATATAACTTTCTCCTATAAAGACCATGGATCCATGTCGCATGAGTTTTGCCATCTACTCTCCATCAAATGGTCAAGTTCGAACACGAAAACCATGAAATTATCGTTCACGAGGAGGATGAACAGTCCATTTACAGGGACTCGTCAGTCCCATGTCTCGAGGCTAGAGAAGGAAGTGAGCACATCGTCTATCAAGCCTTTGAAATTGTGGTCGCCGACCAGTGCAAAGAAGGGACCCCCTGTCCTTAACCCTGCTTATCAAATGCATCAATCATGGTTGCCAGCAAAATGATCAAACATGGTAAAAGCCCAGAAAAGGGCTCGGAGTATCCTTACAAGGCGTCACAGAGCCCGTCACTTTGACTGCCAATAAGAAGTTCTTTGACATATATTTCCAAGCTACCAATGCCCGATGAGCGAAGAAAAATGGATGGGCTCTGCTTCATCCAGTCCCACATCTCTCCAAGTCATTTGTTCAGCTAAAGTATATAGAAGAAGAAGAAGAGGCCATCACGGTCAAAGAAATTGAGGACATTTGTGAGGCAATGGGACAAATGTTGTACGAGGTTTGCATGATCCAACCGGGGGAAGGCTCATGCACTTCTAAGGTGCAATATATCGGTCCAAATGCTAAGCTTCAAAATTGGAAGGCTACTCCATTCCCTGTCAGGCGGGAATCCCGGTAGTCTAGTCTTTCCATCTTTTCTTCATTCCGAGTTATTTCAGGGTGTAACTCGGATGTTTTTATTTTGTTGTCTTTTAAATTTCAATGTAAATCATCCTATCTTAAAATTCAATGAAATGAAATCAATATTTCATCATCTGTGGATCTTTTCTTTTATTTCTTTCTGATTTTGCAATTTTTTTATCTTTTTCTTTTCAGTTCTAATAATGTAGACTTAAATAACATGACATGCTTGCGGACTTCATGCCCAGATCCTAAATGATGTCCAAATGTGATATACTGAATCAAGAACCAGAATATGATGAAGATGAGGCTTTAAGGTAAATAAATTGAAAATTGGAACAATTTGAGAATAGCCTAAGCCGAGCTTAAATGAAACCGAGCAAGTTAAATTGGCCAGTTCAGAAGAGATTAGAGAAACCATGTTAAGAATTCACGCAGAGTAAAGAACTAGAGATGCATTGATCCAACTTTTGTTTGAATTCAAAGACGTGTTCGCATGCTCCTACGATGATATGCCAGGACTAAGCGTCGATTTAGTGGTACGTAAGTTTCCGACTTATCCCGGCTATCCACCTGTTCAACAAAAGTAGAGAAAGTTCAAAATAGACATCAGTGATAAGATCAAAGAAGAAGTTGCCAAGCAATTGAAAGCTGGTGCGATCCAAGTAGTCCGATACACCACGTGGTTGGAAAATGTGGTTCCAGTGCCAAAGAAAGATGGGAAAACTCGAGTGCGTGTTGACTATAGGTATTTGAACAAAGAAATCCCCAAGGACAACTTTCCAATACCAACCATCCACATTCTTGTCGACAAATATGCCAAACATGAGATACAATTTTTTTGTGGATTGTTACACTAAGTATCACGAAGTTTTGATGGATGAAGAAGCAAAGACAGCTTTCACCATACCGTGGGGCACTTACTGTTACAGGGCCATGACATTCGGTCTAAAAACCGCCGGGTCAACTTACATCAGAGCTATGACCGCCATCTTCCATGATAAGATGCACAAATAAATTGAGGTGTATGTGGATGATGTGATCATTAAATCTAGAACACAAGAAGACCATTTGCGAGATCTAAGGAAATTCTTTGAGCGTCTGTGCAGGTATGATTTGAAACTAAACCCAGCTAAATGTGCTTTTGGAGTTCCATTTAGGAAATTTTTGGGGTTTATAGTCAGTCAGAGGGGTATTGAGTTAGATCCAGCAAAGATAAAATCTATTCAGTATTTACCACCTCCGAAAAGCAATAAAGAGGTCATGAGTTTGCTAGGGAGGTTGAATTACATAAGTAGATTCATCGCGCAGATTACTACCACATGTGAGCTCCTATTTATGTTGCTAAAGAAAGGCGCGGAGATCAAATGGACGAATGAGTGTCAAGAAGCTTTTGATAAAATCAAAGAATATCTGCCAAATCTGCTAGTGTTGGTTCCACCTGATCTTGGAAGACCTTTGTTCTTGTACTTGACAGTCCTGGAAAATTCTTTCGGCTGTGTCCTCGGGAAACATTATGTAACCAGAAAGAGAGAGCAAGCCATATACTACTTGAGCAAATATTTTACTGGTTATGAAGCCAAGTACACTTTGTTGGAAAGAACTTGTTGCGCCCTAACTTGGGTCGCTCAGAAGCTCAAACATTATCTTTTGGCTTACACCACATATCTCATAACCATAATGGATCATCTGAAGTACATATTCCAAAACCAGTGCCCACGGGAAGGCTAGCAAAACGACAAATCCTTCTCACTGTGTTCGTCATTGCTTATGTCACCCGCATAGCAATGAAAGCCCAAACCTTGGTGGATCATCTAGCTGAAAACTCGGTTGATGATGAATACCAACCTCTGAGCACCTATTTCCCAGAGGAGGAAGTAAATTTAGTTGAAGGGATTCCAGAAGACACCAATGCTTGGAAAATGTTCTTTGATGGAGCTGTAAATGCAAAAGGTGTTGGGATAGGGGCAATTTTATTTTTGCCATGGTATCATGATATTAAAAGGATCTTGAAAATAAAGGAATACCCCGAGCAGGCCAGTGGAGACCAAAAGAGAACCATTAGAAGGTTGGCCAGCAGTTTTTTCTTAAGCGATGAAGTTTTGTACAAAAGAACTCCAGATATGAATCTCTTGAGGTGTGTAGATGCCAAAGAAGCTAAAAAGATCATGAACGAAGTGCATTCGGGAGTGTGAGGTCCCCACATGAACGGATATGTCCCTGCAAAGAAAATCCTGCGAGCATGGTATTACTGGATGACCATGGAAAATAATTGCTTCAGTTTTGTCCGGAAGTGCCATCAGTGTCAGATACACGGTGACCAGATTCATGCACTGCCTTTAGAGTTGCATCTTATGTCAACATCTTGCCGTTTGTTGCTTGGAGTATGGATGTTATTGGGCCAATTGAGCCGAAATCTTCCAATGGGCACATATTTATCCTGGTTGCCATTGATTATTTCACCAAGTGGATCGAAGCACTCACTTTCAAATTCGTCACTAAGAAAGCAATGGTGGACTTCGTGAATTCCAACATTATTTGTTGTTTTGGTAATCCAAAAACTATCATTTCAAATAATTCTGGAAATCTGAACAGTCACTTGATGAGGGAGGTATGCGAACAATTTAAAATTACACATCGCAATTGTACCCCTTACCGCCCCAAAGTCAATGGCTTCGTGGAAGCGACAAACAAGAACATGAAGAAGATCCTCCGGAAAATGATTCAAAGTTCTAGACAGTGGCATGAGAAGCTGCCTTTTGCATTATTGGGATATCTCACAACTGTGTGCACATCAGTTGGGGTTATGACTTACTTATTGTTTTATGGCACTGAAGTTGTAATACCTGCAGAAGCTGAAATTCCCTCTCTCCGAATCATTGTTGAAGCTAAGATCGAGGATGATGAATGGGTCAAGACCCGGTTGGAATAATTAACTATGATTGATGAAAAGTGGATGGCCGCGGTTTGTCACGAGCAGTTGTACCAACAAAGAATGGCTCGCGCCTACAACAAGAATGTGCGGCCTAGAAACTTTGAAGTGGAGAAACTCGTTCTAAGGCGTATTCTCCCGCATCATGAGGAAGCAAAAGGAAAGTTCTCTCCAAATTGGAAAGGTCCATACATTATAAGAAAACTATTGCCGAAAGGGACATTGTACTTAGGAGATATCGAAGGAAATGACTCCAAACAAGTTGTCAATGCGTATGCGGTCAAAAGGTATTATTTTTAAACCCTTTTTGCAGTCTTAATACTCTCCGATTGGGATGACAAAGGCTTTCATTCTCGCTGCCCAAAACACTATCAACCCTTTGCAAACCCTTTGAGCCGGCTACTCTTCTTTGATCACCCTCTTTGGAACCTGAAATTCATTTTTTTTAAAATGATGATGAAAAAAAACAGAACAAAAGAAAAACAAAAACAAAAGTTTCCTTGAACTACGTTTGACTTGATTCCAAAGGATACGTAGGCAACCTCACTCTGAGGTTCAGTCACACTAAAATAAAAATCTAAACTCCCCCAAAGTTGAAACCGGGGCAGAAGTTATGACGGTTCGGCGATGGTTCCACCTGAAAGTTTCCAAAGTTGTAGCTCGATCCAAATTCTTTTACCCAAATCCTTTTAAGGCATTCTGATCAATTTGCGATAATGTTAATTGGATTTGATACAACTGACTGAGAGAAATAAAATGAGAGAGTCTTATCGGTGAAAACCCTCACGGTCACCGTAAGGCGATGGTAAGCATAGAAAGTCAAATGAGAGAGTCTTGTCAGTGAAAACTCGCAAAAAGAACTACAGGGTGATGGTGAGAAGAGAAATGAGAGAGGTCAGGTGGTGAAAAGCTGTAAAGGGCTCCGCTGATCGAAAAGGGGAATCCCTACAGCCCTCAACATTGGTAGAGTCCTAGCAAGGTTTCTCAATATTGAGGTATACGTTATGATGAATTTATTAGAGTTGGACGGTTTACACAGATTAGGCATCCAGTCCAAGAGGCATGTCATATTCATTGATGTCCACATACACTACAGATAAGTCCTTGTTTCCTTTCCCCGAAAGGGATACATCTCGTCTAAGTTCATTTTGTCCATTTCATTACTTGTTTTTCTTTGGATCCCTTTCGGTCTAATACTTTTCTGAAACTAAGACAAAGAAAGGATGGAAAGATTGGTTTACAGGGATTTTGTTTGACACGAGCCAATATTCGAGGAGGAACCCAACCTCGGCATGTGCATCGAGTTGACATCGACTGGCCATGATGGCCGATGCTTTTAAATCAAGGACTCCTGAAAGGAAAAGAAATAAAATTCAAATGCCCACAAAGGCAAAATAAAGTTGAAAGAGGTTAAGTCCCACGTGATTAATCGTCATGGTAAAGTTTTTGGAAAAGTCAAGTTCTCCAGGGCTTTAAATGAAATCGATCCTCCCGGAACAAGCAAGTAGTTGAGATCTTCATCAAAGAAGTCAGGCCGAGATCAAGTGACCAAAACATTCAAGGCCACAAAATCAACCACCTTTTCAAACTGACAATTTGTTCTTTGTTTGAAAAACGGGAGAACAAGTGCAATTCAAAAGCAACCTTGCAGGAAGCAGGTGTAACCAAAAGAAACTGCACAAGGGCTAGAAACAGCTTTGTAGCAACAACTCAAAAAGGACGGTTTTCTCTAAATTTCTATTCGCATTCACCCTTTCTATGAAATAGTAAAAAAGAAAAGAAATAAGAAATGATGATGAAAACAATGAAAAGAAAGGAAAAGAAAAAAAAAAGAAAATTCAAAATGATGCCAACATAGGGTCTTCACTCCCTAGTTGATGCCAATATAGGGTCTCCACTCCCTAGTTGATGCACGCATAACCTGATGCCAACATAGGGTCTCCACTCCCTAGTTGATGCCAGCATAACCTGATGATTTTCCAACATAGGGTCTCTACTCCCTAGTTGATGCCATTATAACCTGATGCCAACATAGGGTCTTCACTCCCTAGTTGATTCCAATAGAGGGTCTCCACCCTAGTTGATGCCAGCATAACCTAATGATTTTACAACATAGGGTCTCCATTCCCTAGTTGATGCGAGCATACCCTAATTCCAACATAGGGTCTCCACTCCCTAGTAGATGCCAATATAGGGTCTCCACTCCCTATTTGATACCATCATAACCTGATCATTTGCTAACATAGGGTCTCCACTCCCTAGTTGATGCCAGCATAACCTGATGATTTGCAAGCATAGGGTCTCCACTCCCTAGTTAATGCAAATATAGGGTCTCCACTCCCTAGTTAATGCCATTATAACCTGATGCCAACATAGGGTCTCCACTCCCTTGTTGATGCCAGCATAACCTGATGCCATCATAGGTTCTTCACTCCCTAGTTGATGCCAATATAGGGTCTCCACTCCCTAATTAATGGATTTCCAACATAGGGTCTCCAATCCCTAGTTTACTTTACTTTTAGACATAGGGTCTCCATTCCCTAGTCTACGTTTTTTCCTGGGTACACCACTCCCGCCCTTTTTATCACTTTCAATAATAAAGTAGTATAGAATTTTGTTACAATAACCAAAAGAAGAAGTCTCAGTCTTGAATAAAAGAAGGAAAAGAAAAGAGTTGAAACAAAAATGCAGAGTCGGAGAAAAGATGTGGACTACTCAAGACATGATTGAAGTCACAAGCTTTGCATGCCTTACCTTGATCCGAGAAGCTTAAAAGAATGAACCAGCACCTGCAGCTAACAAGCATCAAGATTCATAATATTTATAGATAGGAATCTTGTAACTCATAGTTGATAGGTTTAGTTAGTCTTTTTTCATTTTGACTTTGGTGTAATAAGGAGCTCAGCAAGCAGCAACATCAGTGAAATTACGGCTTCTCGGTAGTCCCAGCTACAAAAACTTCCAGAACTACACTGACCTGATTCCTTTATAGCTAAGGATATGTAGGCAACCTCCGAAGCAAGGTTCGGTCAAAAGTTTTCAAAATACTTTCCATGGAATATCGAAACGGACAAAAATCGCTCGTAACTGCTTATTTTATCTTTTCCCGAAAACTCTTCATATTTTCGAGCAAAGAGGGGTAGCTGTCAGCACGTGATTTTTGCCCGACTAAAATATTCCTACATAATTCACAAAATAGGATTTTTATTAATTATTTTAATTTTTGTAGAATTTTTAGGAATTTCTTGCTAATTGTTGTTTGCATTTAGTTGCATGTTTAATATTTTCAAATTACTAGAAAATGCCACAAAATTTCAAAAATTTCATGCATTGCATTTTAGGTTTTTATTTGCATTAAGTTGATAATTAATTGCAAAAATCACAAAAATATTGTTCATTTTTACATTTTTAGTTTCTAGTTTTAAATTAGTAATTTCCTTCATTAGTTTTAAAGTTAATTAATTGTTCAAATGTTAGAAATAGTTAATTAAGTTTATTTCACAATTTAGATTTGAGTTAGGACCTAATCTAGGTTTTTAATTAAATAGTTTAGGATTTGAAATAAAAGAAAAAAGAAAAGAAGAAGGAAAAGAAGGAAATTGTGCATTCATTTGAATTGGGCCTGCCTCAAATGGCCCAAAAATGCCCAAATTTAGCCCCAAACTCGTTTAAAATCTAGTCTAACCCCCTAATAAATGAAACGACATTGTTTCATCTTATTTAATCCCAACTGTTGGATCATTTTGATCTGGCGACTCACAACTTACCACCCAAATCCCTTAAAATAGTCGGACCAAACACCCCTAAACCCTACCCTCCCCCCCTCCCAAAACACTCACAGGCCCCCTTTTGTTCATCTCTGTAATCGCCGCCACCCGCCAAAAATCGTCCCACGGAGTCGGTGCTACTCCAATCTCACCCAAACTTATAACATACAACCCCTACACTCTCCTAAATCTTGTCCCCTTATCCATTTCCCCAAAATCCCCACCAACTTCGTCCAATTCCAAATCTAAGGAGTCAGAAAACCTAAGGCTATCTCTTTTGATCTATTTTTTTAACTCGTTTTGGCTCGAAATTACATGAATCAATTGCTCTTAATATGAGCAATAGATTCACGTTAGTTTGAGCCCATTTTTATGTCGTCGAGGTCTAGTCGAGCCCTATCTACTAGTAAGGTTTCAGTCACCCCATTTTTGAGCTCGAAGGTATTTTCTAGTTCCCAACCTTCCCATGTTTTCATTTGTTTCACTTCGTTCGTTTATTGGCCGCGTATTATGTTATTTTTATGAAATCATCTAAGTGTTTTTAACTGATCGTTTGATGAATTCCTATTGAGTATGATCGATTATTGACTGATGTGTGCATTGTTTGTTATTATTTGCTTGGTTTGTTCATCACCAGAATAAGGTAGTTATAATCATTCCTTTTAGATTTTGAATTTATTTCTATAGCAGGTTTTCAGTTTATTAAGACTAGGTGAGGATTTCGATTTATTTTTCAATTGGTAATTGGTGGTGCATAGTTTCACTGTAATAAATCAGCTGCTTTGGGTTTAGAAGTGTGAATTGGGCCAAGAATCAGGCCCAAATGTAGGTCCAGTGTGAGTTTGGTTTGAAATCTGACAAAAAGAGTAAAAATAAAGATTTGGAAAGGGCATTAAGGAGTTTTTGACTTGAGGAATCTTCTTGTTATAACAAAAGAAGTTCGTAGAAGAACGAAAACGACTAGTCTTTCCAAAAGAAAATGGATACAGCTCAGATTTTGGGGCCTAGGAGTCAAATAACTAAGTTTGAAGGGTAAAAGTGAATTAGAAAATCGGGTTTCTTGTTCCCCTAAAATATTCTATAAAAGGATCCTTTTCTCATTCATTGAGGGGTCTTAAAGAATTAGAAGGAAATTTTTCAGAGATATTTCATTCTTTTCACTCCCATTTTTGGTAGAAAAGCTTCTGAAATTCCAATCATAAAGGCTATAAAAGACCAAAAACAAATAGAAAAATTTCAAGGTTTCATTTGCCTTTTGTTTCTTCCACTTCACTTCTTTGGTATCATAAGTTAAAGTGACTGTGGAAACCTTGTTATACTGCTGAAATTGTTGTTGAACTCCTTGTTTGATCTGGATTCTGCTTCTCTTCGGTTTATCTTTTGGTGGCTGCTTGATTTAGTTAGGTCAGTCCCCAATCCTTTGTATTAAGCTTTTGTTGGATGGCTATAAAATTGTTGAACTCCTGTTAGATTTCTAGATTTGCTCAAAATTGTGACTTCTACTATTCTAATGTTGCATGGATTATTATTTGGTTTCCATTTGAATAAATTAGTGTATTGAATCAAAAATATTTGCTTATGTGAATTACTACACTGCATGTTTCGTTAGGGAAGAAACTGCTTCACCGCTCTTTCAAGTGTGTTTAGTATTCTTCAATTGTTTAAAGTGAGTCAAAGATAAGGTCATCTTTTTCTTGTTTTCAAAGATTAATTGTATATATATGGAATAAGTGTTTTAGGTTTGGCCTCAAATGGTTAGCTTTATAATTTTGAGGAGCAGAAGGTGGGGCTTCAGAAATAGTCACAGGCCATTGTTAAACCTCACATACAAGCATGAAGCTTTAACTAACAAGATAGAATGTTGTTTTCTCTATTAGTACAGGCCATATATTTTTTCATCAAGGTGTAACCAAAACTTATTACTGTCAAACCTTAGTTTTATGATTTAGTTTTGTATGTAATTTTGGAGATGAATAGATATTCATGATCAGAGTATGTTGTAGTTAATTCATTTCCTATTAATGATGTTAAAATTTTGGTTGAGTTGACTATCATTGGGCTTCAACTTCATAGAAGTTAATAGGCCAGGTAAGTGGCTCAAATAGAATCATACCAGGCAATATAGAGTCTTGAAAACTCTAAGCTTCAAGGTATTTTGGGCTCAAATTCAGGCCCAATTGGAGCCTTGAAGACTCTTAGGCTGACAAGATCGATGTTGCCTATGGATTTTGCGTTTTGGGCCTCATTTGGGGCCAATTAACACTCTTTTGGATTTGTGGAATATTTTGGTTGAGTATTCAATTAAGCTTTAGTCCATAATGCCCATACTTTACTAATCAATATGTTATCATTAAGTATCTCATCGTGCCCAGATGTCTTAGTTGGCTATGTCTAAAAGACAGACAAAACAAACTTTCAACTTTCAGATTTCTTGTAAAGTCATATATTTCTGCATATCGATTTGAGTGTTCACAATTACTTCCATAAGTCGTGGCCTCACAGAAATTCTCAAAGTAGTTTAGGAATACAATTTAGAACATCGTAGTTTGCTTTAGGCACGTAATTAAATCATCACGGCTATGGGTACGGTTCCAGTGGCATGGTCGTGATACTTAATCCACATTTCGAGTTTGCATTTCATGTGACCAGACCCTAACTTCGAACAACAATTAAAATAAACATGTAGTAAATCGTGGGTGCATTTCATGTGGCGCGGTTTGCGACATGTACCAAAATGACAAGCGTACGACACCGTGACTTGTTCCAAAATAATTCCATAAATAATTAAAAGTGGTAAAACGTTGAAAATGCAAAAAAAGTTTTAAAACTTGTAATAAATCAGATAATTAGGCCAATTATTAAGGGTTAAGTGACCGTGCTAGAACCCGGAACCTAAGAATGCCTAACACCTTTTCCCGGGTTAACAGAATTCCTTACCCGGTCTTCTGGTTTCGCATACTTTAAAATAGAGTCAAATTTCCTCAATCTGGGATTTAAAGTAAATGGTGACTTGGAACACCGTAAATAAATAATTTTGATTGGCGACTCTAAAATTAAATAAATAATCCCATATCGAATAATGTCACTTAAATTGGAAAAACTCTCATATATCCCTTGCGGAAAAAATGAGGTGTGACAACAAGCACAGCAAGTGGCAATAGCATAGTTGCAAACTCAAAACCATGCCCAACACAGGACCGAACCCGAGCTCTTTAGAGAAGACGCTCGAAGGGATGAACATTTTGTCGCAAAACTGGATGAGTTCGGGCCCGGAGAAACTTCTGAAGTGATGAAAATCCTCAACGTGTTAATAAAACGGGTGGAGTTTGGTGTGAAAAAGATATAGGCAAATGATAAGAAGGTGGAACTTACAATTCAAGGGTCGATTAGATCCCGATAGCGCCTACGATATTGAAAGTTCCGGATTCCAAAAAATTCATTCAGAAACCTTTCTATCACGGTCCGAAATTTCCACCCTCATTATTGTGATGGCACCTAACATTTCACTTTCTAGGCAAGCCATGTTAGATATAGATATTAACCATTTTAAAAACACTTCAAATTAAATGATAATAACGAAGCTGAATAGTCAGAAATAAGATAATAAACTAATAAGTGAAGAAAACCAAATACAAACTGGTCTCATGTGTACATGAGCATATAGAATACTACAGTAAAAGTTTGAAATGAGCGTAACTGTCTGAATCAAAGCAAACAACTAAAAATCAAGTAGAAGGGGACTTCGGGACTAGGGATGTCGTGCATCTATACCTCAAGTCTCCACTGAATAGCTGGATCCGAGCAAGTCTACTGAAGCTGCTCGGACCAACTTCGGTATCTACACAAGAAGTGTGGAGTGTAGTATAAGTACAAACGACTCCATGTACTCTGTAAGTGTGGAACCTAACCTCAAAAAAGTAATGATGAGGCTAAGGTGGGTCATTTACATCAACCTATACGCAATAATAATAACATTAATAACAGAAAAGACATGAAATGAAGTAAAGTAGTTAATCCTTAACAACAAACACAAATCCAACTACTAGAGAACCTAGAATAACCAGTCATATAAGCTCTTTCTCAATTACTGAGGCAAATCCAACAGTAACAAATAAATATAATTTAAATCAATATGATGCAACGTGCAACCCGATCCCACAATATCAACTTTAAATAATTTGTTGCGACGCGCAACCCGATCCCACTGTATCATCATCTGTTAATATCTTAATTCGTCCTTATTCCGCCATTTTAGTTCATTACCTTTCAATTTTTGTTGCAACGTCCAATACGCTCCCCAAAAAATTCCAATCAACAATAGTAATTCAACAATCAAGATTTATAAGAAGTTTTACACCAAGAGAACAAATGTACGGGCAATGGAGAATAACATCATCGTCAAGGAATCTCGAAAAATTTGGAGGTCTCAGCTTTACCAACACGACCGTATCTACTAAACAATTCGTACAAATGACACTACAATATTGAAGGCAACAAATGATATGAAACTATAAGACGAACAAGGCCTTAAATAACTTGGATATACAAGAAAGTAAATAGAGTCAAATAATAAATAAGTATGGAATTACAGAAGAAATGGAAAATTCAATACAAGGAATACTAAATGGCATGTAACAAATATGGCATGGAAGTCAAATAAGCATGTAGCAATTAAGACATGTAACAAGATATACAATGAAGAAATGAAAGAATGACAAGTAATACAATGGTGCATATACACTCGCCACCTAGCATATATGACGTTCCTTATATAATGCACATAACAAGAAGTTCAAGGGTCCATGATTCCCTAAAGTAAATGTTAGACCCAACACTTACCTCACTCCGCAATCAACTCAAACTCAACCAAGGCCTTGCCTTTCGAACAAGCCTCCAAACCAACCAAATATAGCAAATTATTGACCAAATGATTCAGAATAAGCTTTTGAAACTACCCATGAATGAAAGAGGTTCGGTTTATATCATGTTTGAAAAAGTCAACAAAAGTTAATGCCTGCTTGGTCAAAATCGAGATTTGGACAAAAACCCGATTACCCATTCAACCCAGAGCCCATATATGTGATTTGTTTCGAAATATGATCTCAATTCGAGGTCTAAATTTCAATTTTACGTAAATCCCTAATTCTACCAAAATCCCTAACTTCTACCATGAAATTCCTAAATTTGATGTTGAAATCTCATGTAATGTAATCGGTAATTAAAAAGAAATAGATTAAAGTCACTTACCAATGAATTTAGGAAGAAATATCTCTTGGAAAATTGCCTCTAGGACGTTTCGGGTTGAGAGATTGTGAGAAATGAGCTAAATCATGTTTTCCCCTCTTTTACCCATCTGCGGATATCGCAATTGCGATGTCTTGTTCGCAATTGCAGACATCACAAATGCGAGAAAGTGGTCGCAAATGCGTACCTTGTCTCAGAAGAGCACTTATCGTAAATGTGAGCTTCCATCCTTTGCAAATGCAGGCATAAACTTCTCAAATGTGAAGCAGTCAACAGTGGTCAGTTCTTGCATTTGCGACCACCTCCTTCGCAAATGCGAAGGTCCACAGATCACAACTACTAATAAATTCTCACAAATGCGAGTTTCACCCAATCGACCCCATGCTCGCAAATGCGAACATATATTCGCAAAAGCGAGGCTCGCACTTGCGAGCCAGACCTTGCAAATGCGAGATTTGCATATCACACCACCAAAAGTGAAAGCATCAGCTGTCTCCCAAAGTCTAAAATCAATCTGTACCATATCCAAAACTCACCTGAGCCCGTCAGGCTCCAAACCAAATGTGTACACAAGTGTAATGACATCATACAAACTTGCTCGCGCAATCAAATAACCAAAATAACATCTAAATCGACTAATCCACCCTCAAAACGAATGATATTTCAAAGCAAAACCCAAGAAACACTAGAATCATGTTTAAGTGTCTTAATGATGCCAAATCAATTCCAAATGGAACAAAATTTTGTAGACAAGTTTCAAATAGCAATACGTAACTATTCCAAGTTTTAACATCAAAACTTGAGCCCGTTAGCTAAGAAGTCAACTTACAATCAAACTTTGTGATTCTTCAACTTTCAAAAATGTTAGTTTTCGGAAAAATGAGTCAAAACAAGTTAGGGAATTCTGAATTCTATTTCGTGCATACGCGCAAGTACCAAATCATGATACGGACCGATCGGGATCATCAAACCACTTATACGGTCCTGTTTACATAAAATATTAACCGTAGTCAACTCAAGTCATTTTAAAGACAAAAATTCACATTTTCCTAAAAAATTTCACATAAATTTTTTTTGGAAAAAGACTCAGACTGCGTTCACAAATCGAGACACACTAAATGGAGATAATCAAGGTCTCGAAACATAGAAATAAAGGCTAAAACTCAAAATGACCAATCGGGTCATCACATTCTCCACCTATACAACAAAGGTTAAGATCCTCGAACGGGCATAGAAAGTACCTGGACTTCGCATGTCGGACTCGGACTCCTACTTGGCTACCTCGACCGGCTAATCTCTCCACTACAGTCGAACTGAAGGAAATCTCTTAGACCTCAACTTAAGAACTTGCAAGGCTAGAATGGTGACCGACTCCTCCTCATAAGTCAAATCCTTGTCCAATTGGACTGAGCTGAAGTATAACACATAGGGCGGATCCCTGTGATACTTCCGGAGCATGGACACATAGAACACCAACTGAACTGGTGATAAGCTAGGTGGCATGGAAAGACTGTATGCCACTTCAGCCACTCTCTCAAGAATCTCAAAGGGTCTGAACCTAGGGCTCAACTTGCCCTTCTTTCCGAACGTCATCACACCCTTCATGGGTGAACCCGTAGCAATACCCTCTCTCAAACCATGAATGCAACATCAAAAACTATCTGATTGGCATAACTTTTTTGTATAGACTGAGATGTGCGAAGTTGATCCTGAATCATCTTGATTTTTTCCAAGGCATCCTGAACCAAACCAGTACCCAATAACCGAGGCTCTCCCAGCTCAAACCAACCAACTGGCAAATGGCACCGCCTCCCATATAAGGCCTCACAGGGAACCATCTAAATACTTGGCTGGTAGTTGTTGTTGTAGGAAATCTATGCAAGCTGCAAGAACTTATCCCAAAAACCCCTGAAATCCATGTTGCAAGCGCGAATCATATCCTCCAATAACTAAATGGTGCTCTCGGACTGTCCATCCGTCTAGGGGTGAAATGTTGTACTCAAATCAACCTGTGTGCCTGAATCACGTTGTACGGCCTTCCAGAAGTGATAGGTGAACTGCATACCTCGATCAGAAATGATTGACACTGGCACGTCGTGAAGACAGACGATCTCGCGGATATAGATCTCAGCCAACTACTCTGAAGAATGAGTAACTTCTACTGGAATGAAATGTGCCGACTTGGTCAACTTTTCCATAACAACCCATACCGCATCGAACTTCTTCTAAGTCTGTGGTAGCCCAACAACAATTTCCATGATAATATGATCGCACTTTCACTCAGGAATCTCAGGCCTCTGAAGTAAACCACCAGGCCTCTGATGCTTGTACTTTACTTGCTGAAAATTCAAACGTCGAGCCACATATGCAACTATATCCTTCTTCATTCTCCTCCACCAATAATGCTTTCGCAAGTCCTGATGCATCTTGGAGGCACCTGGATGAATGGAACACGGGAAACTATTATCCTCTTCAAGAATCAACTCACGAAGCCCATCTACATTAGGCACACAAAATACGACCCTGCATCTGTAAAATCCCATCATTTCCAATGGTAACTTACTTGGAAACACCGTGTCGCACTGTTTCCTTAAAGAGAAGCAATTGGGGACCATCGTACTGACGCTCTCTGATGCACTCATACAAAGAAGATCGAGAGACCGTGCAATCTAGAAGATGACCGGGCTCCGAAACATCTAACCTCATAAGCTGATTATCAAAGGCTTGAACATCTGATGCTATCGGCCTCTCCCCAACTAGAATATACGCAAGGCTACCCTTACTCATAGCCTTTCTACTCAAGGCATCGGCCACCATATTGGCCTTCCCCAAATGATACAAATGGTGATATCACAGTATTTCAATAGCTCCAATAACCTCCTCTACCTCAAGTTGAGATTCTTTTGCTTGAACAAATACCGTAGGCTCAGATGATCCGTGCACAACTCACATGACATGCCATAGAGTACAGCCTCCAAATCTTCAGCGCATGAACAATGGCTATCAACTCTTGGTCATGAACAGGGTAATGTTTTCTCTTGAACCTTCAATTTCTGCGACGCGTGTGCAATCACCCTGCTATGCTGCATCAATACTGCATCGAACCTAATACGAGATGCATTATAATAAACCGTGTAAGATCCTGAACCTGTGGGTAATACCAACACTAGAGTTGTAGTCAAAGCAGTCTTGAGCTTCTGAAAGCTTAACTCACACTCATCCAACCACCTGAATGGGGCATCTTTATGGGTCAATCTAGTCAATGGGGCTGCTATGGATGAAAACCCCTCCACGAACCGACAATAATAACCCGCCAAACCTAGAAAGATCTAAATCTCTGTAGCTGAAGTAGGTCTCGGCAAGTTCTGAACTGACTCAATATTCTTAGGATCCACTCTTATGCCTTCTACTGATACAACCATGCCCTAAAAAAGAGACTGAGTCCAACTAAAACTCGCACTTTGGAAACTTGGAAAATAACTAACTATCTCTAAAAGTCTGAGGAAAAATCCGAAGATGCTACTCATGCTCCTCTCGAATGTGATAATAGATCAAGATGTCATCAATGAATACGTTCACAAAAGAATACAAGTAGGGCTTGAATACCCGGTTCATCAAATCCATGAATATTGCTTGGGAATTTGTCAACCCAAATGACATCACTAGGAACTCATAATGCCCATACCGAGTCTAAAAAATTTTCTTGGGGACATCTAATGCCCTAATATTTAACTATTGGTAGCCACACCTCAAATCAACCATCGAGAACACCTTTGCACCCTGAAGCTGGTCAAATAATTCATCAATCCTTGGCAACAGATACTTGTTCTTGAAAATGACTTTGTTCAACTGTCGATAGTCTATACACATCCTCATCGAGCCATCCGTCTTCTTCACAAACAACACGAGCGCACCCTAAGGCGAGACACTAGGTCTAATGAATCCCTTATCAAGCAAAATCTCACAACAGCTCCTGCAGTTCCTTCAATTCAGGTGGCTCCATACGGTATGGTGGAATAGAAATGGGCTGGAGCCAAATCAATACAAAAGTCAATATCCCTGTCGGGTGGCATCCACAGCAGATCTGCAGGAAACACCTATGGAAACTCATGCACAACAGGTAATGAATCCATGGAAGGAAATTTCATGCTAGAATCACGAACATAGGCCAAATACGCTAGACACCTCTTCTCGACCATATGTCGAGCCTTCACATAAGGGATAACCTTACTAGCAGAATGGCCAAGAGTCCCCATACATTCTAATCGGGAAACCCCAGCATGGCTAAGGTCACTGTCTTGATGTGACAATCAAATATACATGATAGGCGACAATCAGTCCATGCCCAAAATAACATCAAAGTCCACCATGTCAAGAAGTAGAAGATCTACACTAGTCTCAAGACTCCTAGTAGTAATCACACACGAGCGATAAACACGATCTACAATAATATAATCTCCCACAAACATGGACACCTATATAGGAGCACATAAAGAATCATGAGGCACAATTATATATGAAGAAAAAAAGGATGACACATAAGAATAAGTAGAGCGCGGATCAAATAGAATCGAAGCATATCTATGGTAAACATGAACAATACCTATGATGACTGCGTCAAATGACTCGGCCTCAGGTCTAGCTGGAAATGCATAAAAATAGGGTGGGCCCCACCTCTAACCTCCTCCCCTTGAGCGACTCCTAGCTGGATAGCACCTACCTTTAGAGGCCTTAACTCCACCTCTAACAACTTGACCCCCGCCTCTAGATGGTTGTGCGGGAAGTGGAACAACCGGTGCCGGTATGATGGCATGAGAACCCTGATGAGTTCTGCTGCTCGACAATCTAGGGGAATACCTCCTGATATGACCTATGTCCCCACACTCAAAGCACTCTTTTGGCTGCTGAGGCTACTGCAACAAAGAGTGGCCTTGACTGTCTGAATAGCCGTTGTAGTACCTCTTAAGCGGTGGTGCACTGACAGGAGCTAAATATAAATTGAATGATGGCTGCTCAGGACAAGCTCCATAAGAACCATGTCCACCCAAAGTACTGGGGACTACCATGAGAGCTGATTGAATCGGCCTTGGAGGATGGCCTCTACCAAAAAATAACCTACCTCTAGATTAGGTACCACTGAAACCACCAAAATGATGAGGCCTATTATCGAGCATCGGCCCCCTCTCCTGGCCACGAACTATCTCGATCCGTCTAGCAATATCTACGACCCTCTAGAAGGAAATGTCATCCCCAGTCTCCTTGTCCATCTGTCGCCTGATACAGAAGGTGAGTCCATCAATGAATTTCCTCACTCTATCCCTCTCAGCGGGAGCAAAACAATGGCATGGTGATCTAGGTCCACAAATCGAGTCTCATACTTTTATGCTACCCTGTTGAAGATGCTCAAATTGCCTACAGTAGTCCTCTATGTAAGTGAAAGGAATGAACTTCTCTAAAAATAACTGTGACAATTGATCCCAAGTAAGTGCAAGAGAACCAGCTGGTCTGGTCAACATATAATCTCTCCATCTTCTCTTGGCAAAACCAGACATCTAAACACTGAAAAGTCGACCTCATTGATCTCAACTATACCTATGTTGCACAATACCTTGTGGAAATAGTCCAGGTAATATTGTGGGTACTTAAAAGGTAAACCACTGAAATGAACAGGAAAGCGCTTCGTAAACATATCCAGCCTCAAAAAGGCCTCAGAAGACATAGCAGGCATGTCACCGGCCTGTGCCACATAACCGGATGAACCACCCTAACTGCCTGGGCTAGTGGAGTCTGATATAGGGATCCAGCTGCTTCAGAGTGTGAGTAGAGAGAGTCTGTGCTCATCCCCCAACCCGAGAGACAGCTGGTGCCACCAAAAATTCACCGGTTTGGGCCACACTCTCCATAATGCTCACCAAGTGGACAAGAACATCCTAAAGCGCTAGAGTGGCTATGAATCCCTCCAGGGCCTGAGATGATTATGGTGTCTCAAGGTCCTTTATAGTACCCAATGATACTGACGCCACAAAATCGAAGATCGAGGAGTTGGAGTAGGTCATACTGATCGAGTACCTACTGGATAGAAAGGTATACTTGGGCACGGGGTTAACTCCCGAGCTCAGGAAAAAACTTATTGATTTCCTTCAAGCTAATATCGTTTGTTTTGTCTGGTCCTATTTAGATATGACAGGGATCCCATTGGAGGTAAAAACTCACAAATTTAGCTTGGATCTAATATTCCATCTGGTCAAATATAAGAGGAGGCCGCAGTCCAAGATCAAACACGCATTCGTCAAAGATGAGGTATCTAAACTTCTGAAATTAGGTTTCATTCGGGAAGTTAAATACCTGGATTGACTAGCTAAAGTAGTGGACATGCCTAAAAAGGGAAACAAACTTAGAATATGTGTGGATTATAAGGACCTAAATAAGACATGTCCAATGGATTCATTTCCTTTGCCTAACATTGACTGAATGATCGATGTGACGGCAAGGCACGAGATACTGAGTTTCCTCGATGCCTATTTCGAGTACAACCAAATTCATATGGATCCGAGTGACAAAGAAAAAACTTCTTGTATAACTAAACCCGACATCTACTATTACAACATAATGTCATTTGGGCTAAAATTGTTGATGGCACGTCTCAACGCCTAGTTAACCGGATGTTCGAGTAACAAATAGGAAAATCAATAGAAGTTTATATTGATGATATGTTAGTTAATTCCCTGCGAGCTGAGGACCATTTGAAGAATTAGTAAGAAACCTTTGACATACTGAGGAAATACAACATGAAGCTGAATCCGGAGAAGTATGCCTTTGGGGTCGGCTCGGGCATGTTCCTTGGTTTTATGGTATCCAACTGGGGAATAGAGATCAACACGTACAAGATAAAATCCCCAGAAGATATAACGTCAACGCAATACAAAGATTGACTAGGCGGATAGCAGCGTTGAGCCGATTTACTTCAAGGTTGTCCGACAAAAGACACAGTTTCTTATCATTACTAAAGAAGAAGAACGACTTCTCTTGGACCCCAGAATGGCAGCAAGCTTTAGAAAACTCAAACGATACCTAGTGAGCCCTCCATTGTTGACCACTCTGAAGGCAAATAAGCAGCTATTCCTTTACTTAGCAGTTTCTGAGGTAGAGGTAAGTGGTGTCCTGTTTTGGGAAGAAGAATGTATGCAGTTTCCTATATATTATGTTAGTAGAACCCTAGGCGATGCCAAAAAGGAATCCACACTTAGAAAAATTAGCAATCTCCTTATCGAGAACATCTAGGAAATTAAAATCTTAGTTTCAATGTCACCCCATATGTGTCTTGACCTCGTACCCACAAAGGAATGTTATGCATAAACCCGAGCTTTCAGGCTGGCTGGCCGAATGGGCCGTAGAGATTAGCGGGTACGAAATCGAGTACATAACCCAAACTGCTATAAAATCTCATAATTTGGAAAACTTCGTGGTTGCCTTTACACCGACCTTAATCCCCGATGTTAAGAAAGAAGTATTGCTTGCCTTGGGGACTAGCTCGAGGGTTCAGACCCTATTCACACGTTTGTCGTTAACCAAGTCAATAGGGCGTTTAAATTAAAAGAGGATCGGATGCGAAGATACTTGGATAAGTTGCAAGTGACCTTACACCAATTTAAGGAATGGAGTCTGCAACATGTACCTCATGACCAACATAACGAGTCCGATGCATTAGCTAATCTAGGGTCATCAATCAACTCCAATGAATTCAACACCGGAGCAATAGTTCGATTGATGAACTTAGTGATAGAGTAAGGTCACACCAAGGTGAACTCAACAAGCTTGATTGGGACTTGAGAAACAAATACATAGACTACCTTCAGAAAGGGAAATTATCGTCGAGTCCCAAGGAATTGAGGGCGCTACGTTCTTAGGCTGCCACGTTTGAGTTTGTCAGTGGAAAATTATATCGAAGATCGTTTATCGGGCTGCTAGGAAGGTGTTTGGGTCTAGGGGAGACCAACTACGTGATGAGGTAACTACACGAGGATACTTGTGGAAATCATTCGGGAGAGGATTCCTTGGTTAATAAATTGTAAAGAGCCGGTTATTACGGGAACGATATGGAAAAAGATGTGAAATACTTCATTCAAAAGTGTAATAAATGCCAGAGGCACGCCCTGATGATTTACCAACCGGGGAAAATGCTTCACCCGGTCCTCTCCCCCTGGCCATTTATGAAATTGGGGATAGACATCGCCGATCCTTTGTCGTGGCACTCGACAAATCCCTATACATATTGCTCATGACTGACTATTTCTCTATGTGATTAAAGCACAGGCGTTCGAGAAGGTTCAGGAAAAAGAAGTCATTGACTTCATCTGGGATAATATAATATGTCGGTTTGCTATACGAGCCGAGATCACTTGCAAAATTGAGAAGCAGTTCATCTTCATCAAGGTTAGTAAATTTCTTGAAGACTACAAAATCAAAAAAATCTTATCGACACCCTACCTTCCTAGTAGGTACAGAGAGGAATCAGCAAACAAAACTATACTACAAAACCTGAAGAAGAGATTGGCTAACTCAAAAGGGAAGTGGAAAGCAATTTTTCCTGAGGTCTTGTGAGCATACCGGACGACCTTGAAGTTAAGAATCGGTGCAACACCCATATCTTTAGTCCACGGTGTGGAAGCTCTAATTTTCATAGAAATAGGAGAATTGAGCCTAAGGTTCCAATATGCTACAGAGACATCAATTGACTAGGCTATGGCCACAAGCTTAGACTTATCTGATGAAAGGCGAGAAGCCACCCTAGTCCGGTTAGTGACCTGAAAGAAACAAAGGGAGATAGTACAACAGAAGGGCAAAACTTCAACACTTCCAAGTCGGGAACTTTGTATTAAGGAAAATCACACTACATACCAAGAACTCAAACGACGGGAAACTAGACCTGAACTGGGAAGGACCATACAGAGTTACCGATATAATCAGGATAGGCTCATAAAAGCTTGAGCCAGAGAACAGTATACAACTACATTACCACTGGAATGTGGCACACATAAAGTGGTACTACTGATAAGGTACAAACACAATTCCCTTTATAGTTTATTACGCTTTGCACTAACCTGTGCAGGTATTCAGTCAAAGTCAAATCTGAGGATTAGGTATGAAAGCACGTGTTGTAATCTTTTTTTCTTGGACTGGTTTTTTCCCGAAGTGGGTTGTACGGCAAGGTTTTAACGAGGCAACAATAAAAAATGCTACCATAGTTTTGAAGATTGACCTGAGACTGGGGTTGTGGATCATCCATATTGGACCAATGGTATTTAAGCCCTCAGAAGTTCAGTATCGAATACTAGGGGGACATCATTCCCTAAGTAAATATCCTGAGTTCGAAAAATTAGAAGGCATTTTTTATCTGAAATTGAAAGCTAAGGCTTGAATACTAGAATTAATTGTAAAGGCAAAAAGGTCAAATGGCTCGTACTTGTGTAGCTTATTCTCGCCATGGCAAAAATAGTTTTGTACCTTCAGTTATGTACTCTACATTCAAAGTTATAAAAGTTTGCCTTATATGTTTCATCAGTTCACATTTGCACCAGTGATATTATGGTTACGTTACTTAAAGTGAATGTTGGGTTCAAACCCCTTAACCCTATGGGCCTCCCCAAACCGGGGATTGTACACTATAATAGGATAGGACTATTCGGGCTACCAAACCCCAGAGGCATTGAGCCTACTAGGGAAGGCCCAAACACGAAAGGCTATGGCCAACTTAAAACGAATTGGAGACATCTGAGTCTGTACATAAAAATTAAGGTCCTTACACGCTTTTTATTCTATAAAAGATTGCTTTAGACCCGGCCATGAAAAGAGCCACTTTCGACAAAGAATAATCGTGCCCGATTAAAACATTCGAGTATTCTACTCAAGACTTTGTTTTCTATCGAATCGTCTGAAGTCAAAGCAACTCCGAGTTGTTATTCAACCCAGGTCTCATCGGATCTTTGAGGGGGAGAACAGACTAAGTTATGTCAAATTCTGTGCAAAGGATTTGATGGCATATTTTAAACACGAGTTATAATTCTTGAACATAAAGAAAATAGTGAAAAGTAAAGGACACAATATAGCTGGAGGGAAAAAATTTATATATTTACAAAAAAAATATTTATAGAGGCATTGTGTAGTGACCCCAAAATGAAGAAAAAATATACAAGGGAAAACAAAAAATAAAAACTAAGGCATTTCCCGTCTACTATTCGCCAAAGTCCACTCGCTACTCGAACCCTCTAGCTCGTATCTCTATTTGGTCTCGACTTCAAACCTCTTCGCCTCTTTGATCTGGGCTACTAGATCAAACCCTCAGGCATGAATCTACTCAAGGGTGTCCCTCCGGGATAGCCACTTCACATACTCAGCCTTTGTTATTACATGGGCCTCGGCCACCTCCAAATCATTCGTATATCAGGCCAACAGATCCTGAACTTTGGAGGACTCTTTTGAAGCCGCTTGCAACTTGGACTTCAGTGCGGTGAACTCCTAGCCGAGGGAATTTATTTCCGTGACAGCCGAGTTCAGTTGTGCTTGGAGCTCATCTATCAGCCAAGACTATTTGTCGACTTTATTCTTCATCACCCAGAGCTGATCCTTGGCCTATGCCAAATCCACTTTGGTGGCATCCTGTTCCAAGGCCAGGAGATCCATTTTACTTCTCAACACCTCGATCATAGATTTGAGCTAGTTCATTTCGGCCCTAAGCTGGTCGATCTTCTCTTGAACCTACACGGTTGTGGCGTTAGCAGTTGCGCTTCGCCTCTCGTTATTAATCTCAAAAACCCGTAGCTTTTTTTCCAGAATGGCATGCTCCTGTTTCACCGTCGAGGCCTCATTTTGAGCTTATTCCAGCTCAGCTTGGAGGACTGGAAGGTCCTTGAGGGCCTTATCTTTTTTCTCACTAAGAGCTTTGTATATGTCCTTCTATTGGACCTGATCCTTGAGCTCGAACTCGAGATGAACTACCTCTATTCGAGATCGGTGGAAGCTCTCATGATGAAGTATCAAGGCATGAGGAATAAAATTGTTTGAATCATTAAAGTATGCTAAGGCTAAGTGAACCATTTTAAGGGATATAAGGAATGGGAAACATACTATGTTCAGCTTTTGTTCTGCCTCGTTGAAAGGCTCGATGCATCAACTTCATTCATCTTCGCTTGGTCCTCTTCGGTCACCAAGCAATGAAGGAAGCTGGCTATTTCAATAGCACCCTATTATCTTTCGGTATCGTGAACATCACCATTTTCTTACGGTCGGGGCGGGTAACTACTTCACAAGCTTTGGGCTTGAACTCGGCTCATCTAACTCTTGTAGCACGTCTTTTTGGACTCTCCAGGTGGCCAAAACCAGAGTAATCCTCCAGTGCAATGACGTTCATGCCTTCAAATAATAGGTTAAGGGACTTATTTGCGGCTCGTGATTTCTCTATCAGTGTTTCTCTAACTTCCCAAGCCTTGTCAAATAGAGAGTCCCTGTGAGACAGTGACACCGAAATATCAATGACATCAGTGACTTCTCTCGGAGCCGAAGTAGCTTCTTGAGAGGCCATAGCCAAAGTATTTCCCTCGGGTCCCGAGCTAAAGAGGTTGTGGCCTTATGGTCGCTTCCCTCCGATGATGCCCACTCTTCTGCAGTGATGGTTGGCTCATGGGAGACGAAATCCATGTCGGCATCTTCATGGTAGTCCCTGAGCCGGTAAAGGGAATTAGGTTCGGGTACCCTAGCCCGAGTACTCATCTTGTTGCTCTTTCAATCCTAACCATAATCCTCTTTTTCTTGGACTTGGCGGGAGCATCCGAGAGGTCAGGAGACCTCTTTCTTATCTTTTTCTCCTCCTTCTTCACAATGGCCTTGGCGGCAAGTTGTCCTGAAGCAGAGGGTTTTGCATACAGGGATGAGGCCTCGTCCTCATCCACTGCCCGAAGCTCGATGGTCTTGGGTAAACCTGTGGAATGAAGAAAGGGACTTAGTCAAAATGACAGTGGAATAAAAAGGAAATCCAATCAGGGGAAGAAGGACACTCAACATGGGAACGGGCCTCCCATTTGCCTTTTGAATGTTTGTGCCACTCATGCTCGGAGTATGTTAACTATTTACATATCCCCTCGACCCACTTCTTGAAACAGGGTACTGCATTGGGAATATAGGCGACCGCTACACAATTGAAAAGCCAGTCAATGAGAAAGAAGAATAAAATCAAAGAATTATTTAACTACTTAAGAGGAGATGAACTTACATTTTCAGTTTCACTTCTGGGGGAATGGCAGGAAATCGGAGGGAATGAGATCCTTGGTCTTTACGTGAACAAATCTCCCCTGCCAACCTCGGTCTTTGTCTATGTTGATACTCAAGAGGAGGCCCTCTTTGCCCGTCGGGCATGATTGATTAACCCCCCTCAGAAAATTTAGGGGCCATAGATGTGGAGCAGGTGGTCGATAGTGAATGTAGGCTCCTCCGTGTTATTAACAAAGTGACGAAGAAGAATCATGACCTCCAAAAAGATGGATGGATCTTCCTAAGGAATACCACGTACCTTTGCAAAAGTCGAGGACCACCGAATCCACCAGGACAAGTGTAAAGGGGTACGTATAAAAGCTTAAGTACCTCTCCACGTGAGTTGTAATATCCTCGTCATGACCGGGGATGTATATTTCCTTGACTTCCCACTTGCAATCCTCCAGACCATCAGGAACGTGTCTTCAAAGATGGAGCAGATATATCTCCACATCTCCTCACTTTGATCCCCTTGTTTGGAGGCCTTCTCGATCTTAAAATCGTTATCTATGGAACAGCCTCCGGGAATAAAGTCCTTAAGGGGAGTTCTCGAGGACATTGCCGGCATGAGTGCTTCGATGTCAGGGGTCGGGTGGAAGTTGACGGAGAAGTACTTTGAGGCACGGACTTCGAGGTTTTCACCATCGATTTTTGGGATATAAAGGTTTGAAGGCATATATGAAGGTTTAAAGATGGGTATGAAGATTTGAAGGTCAAACGTGAATATTCAAAGATGAAATATGAAGATTGGAGATGAATAAATGAAGATGAAAAGAACAATGTATGAAGATTTGAAGGAATTATGAGCAAGTAAAAAGTTCGTGGGTAACTTGAGAAGGCTTGAAATCAGAAAGTAAGAAAGTAAAAAAAAAAAAAAAGGAACCAAAGCTTTTATAGGTGGGAGATAAATAATGTGATATGTTTCGCATTCGAGGAAGGTTAACAGGCAGCTAACATGTGTCTGAAGTTAGAATGACTCGACTGATGGGACGTTTCATTGACTCGTTGAAAAGTTGGTATTTTGCTAACTTATTCATCCCTTTTTCTTGAGTTTTTTTAAGGTTTTTTTTATGTAAGATTCAATAGCCTTAACTAACTTAATGTGGTTGATTTCACGTGTGTGAGATTATATGATATAGTTGATGAAAGATTGGATCAAAAAGGATGAAAAGAGATGGAATTTGGAGCATAAGATTGAAGAAATTGAAGATTGAAAAGTGAAAAACAATGTCTCCACGAAGGTCAACTGTAGAGCCAGAACTAGGGGTGAAAAAATACATGAAAAATGTTCTAAGTCAAGAAAATTTAGAGAAAAGTCTGCCCAACTCCACGATCTTGATCGTCTCCATGAACTACCCCACGATCTTAAAGAGCATCTGAAGCAAAGAATTGTGCAAGTTCTGCCCAGCTCCTCGATCTGAATCATGTAGCCATTTCATCACATGAAGAAAGCCACAAACATCATCGTCGCCACGAACAAAGCCACAACTGGACACCATAAGGGCATTTTTTTCAAATATAGCAAACGATTACAAATAGCAATTTAGGTCAGCTTTTAGGCATCTTTCAACCGCACTGAATATGGGAGAGCAGCTTTAGGAGTTTCCCTTAAGAGTTTTGGGTGATTTCATCATAGTTTGCTCAATCTTTCTCTACTCTCTTATCTAATATGTTTAGATTATCATTTATCTATATATTTTCTTTCTTTATTATGGCTAGCTAAACTTCTTAATCTAGGATTGTGAACCCTCAGTGTGGTTATATTTTTGGGCTATTAGTTCTATCTTTGATTAAGTTTTGTGTTATATTATTACTCCATGCTTTATGGATTAATTTTTTGGTTGCAAACACTAAATTCATGCCTATTTTTCCTGTTCTAACTTGGAAAAGTGGAACTTAGCTTAGGTATAAGGCAATTAGCAAGGAACTAAGTGGGTTAATCACTTGATTAATGAAATCTAACTAGGAATAGTGTGATTTGTACTTGGGCTAATCAATTTCTCACCACTGAGCCTTAGTTCACTTGCAAGAGCAACTTGGGGTAAAAACCTCTTAAGTGTTGGAATACATTAAGTTGGTGAAATAGAAATTGAGGCCATAACACATGCTCAATTAACTAGAATTAAATATTTTTATACCAAAAAGCATAGCCTACATGAAGAGGGAGCAATCCTTGCACCTTTCTCTCATTTGTTACAACTATATTTTTACTCGCACACCAAGTGTTTTATAAAATTCCTAGACTAGTTTCCATAATAATTCTAGAAGTAACTTTAGAAGTAATTGAACCACCACTCGTTGTTTGAAGATTACATTAAGAATCACCAAGTTTACACGCATTTGGGCACTCTAACACACACCTATTCGTAATGGGATTCGACCCCAACCTTTATTGGATTTATTATTGCTAATGATCGTGCTACAATTCCTTTGGAGGTGTACGATTGGACGTCATCAATTTCTGGCATTGTTTCTTGGGAGTACGGTGTTCTTGTGTTATTTTGTTATTGTGTGTTTTCTTGAGTTCTTATCTTTCTTCGTGATACTTTGATTCGTGTGTTCTTGTCGTAGGTTAAAAATGACGAACAACAATGACCATGGTGATATGCCTCCTAGGGCCACTAAAGAAGATATGGTAGATGAAGAAGAGGCTCCGGTTCAAGGAAACCGGTGTGGTCAATAGAAAAACCAAAACCACCCTCCGTCGCCTCGACCACCACCACCTCATGTCCAACCGGCTCAATAACATGTTGTACTAAATGATGGATATACAGTGCAATTGTCCCCCCTCGCATCAGGGCGGGAAATTTTCAAATTACAAATAGCATGCTCACCTTGCTTGAGCAAAGAGGCTACATCACTGGAGCACCTCATCAAAATGCATACAAGCACTTAAAGGGATTCGTAGATTCTTGTTGCGTAAATAAGCAAACAAATGTGTCTGAGGACACTTTGAAATTGAGGTTATTTCCTTTCTTCCTAAGAGGAAAAACCTTGGATTGGTTGGAGCACTTACCAAACCATTCTATCCATACTTTGGATGAGTTGGTAGAGAAATTTATTGCCAAATTCCTCTCACCGGGGCACATGGCCACTTTGAGGGGTGAAATCTTGGCGTTCAAGCAAGAACCGAATGAGCCACTACATGAAATCTGAGAACACTATAGAACCATGGTAAAGGAATTTTGTACAAACGATATAACCGAGAACATGTTGCAACAAACCTTCTACCATAGGATTAACATAACCAATCAATGTGTAATGAACAAACTTGCTGGTGGAAACGTCATGACCATACCTTACCCGAAGGCTTGTGTCATACTTGATGAGACGGAAGAGACATCATCTGCTTGGAAATCTCGAGAAAATGTGCCTCAAGGGGATCCGAATATGATTCACCTCAACAAGGAGTTGCAAGATCATGGTCAAGCCATTTGCGAGTTAACCACCACTATGAATCAACTTGCAAAAGCATAACTTCAACAAACTCAAGCATCGCGAATAGTACATGCCATGGAAGGTGTTCATGTCTTGGGTTCTAAGAAAAAGATAAAGTTTAATCAACGCCAAACTCAAGAGGAGATGTACTCACAAGATGATGGATGCTACACTCAAGATGATTCTTATCATGAGCAAAATGAGGAAGTTCAATTTGATGAGCAACTATCAAAATCAACGAGGTAACTTTCAAGGATCTAGCTGAGAATAATGGAGGCTGATTAATAACCAAGGCACTTGAGGAAATAATAATCAAGGAAATTGTGGGAACAACAATCAAGGAAACCAAGGTTGGAGTGGTGGTAATTAAGGTAATCGAGGTGGTGGATATTTCCAACAATATCAAAAAAAAAAAAGATCCTACCAACCTCCCCCATACAACAACCAAGGTGATTCTTCAAGTGATAACCAACTTTTATGGATGATGGAAAGGATTCTCAATAAAAAAACAATCCGACAAAGTGAGGAGAGAAATGAATCAAGTGGTGATTACTCATACCACTTCAATCACGCAAATCGAGACTCAATTGGGTCTAATCTCTTATCAATTGAATATGGAACCACAAAGATCATTGCCTAGTTATACGGATCCAAATCCAAAGATAAATGAAGGAATAAAGTGTGTGTTTTCTATTTGCACAAGGCGAGGCAAAATCCTAAAAAAGTGATCCATTGTAGTTGAGGATGGTGATGGCGAAGAGGAGTTGCCTATCAAATATGCTTTTACTAAGGTCAAGAGTTCAAAAGTTTCTAAGGTTGTTCTTCCCAAGGTTGATAATCCTCCTAAAGTAGATGAAGTTCCGGAGCAATATGTATCTCTTGTGGTCAATGACACACCCGAGGTAGTTGAATTTCCCAAGTGTGAGGTGCCAATAGTAAGTTCAATTATCGTTGAAGAGATGCACCAAGAACTTCTCGAAATGCAAAAGAAGTCATTTTAAAGGAGAATGAACCAAGAAATGAGGCAAGCAAAGGTGCACCTAGAGTGCACAAACAATTATCGAGAGTGCCTTCTCTGTTTCCATAAAAATTTGCAAAGCAACAACAAGAAGTCCAATTGCTAAAGTTCTATGATATGTTGAATCAAATCACCATCAACATGTATTTTGTGGAAGCTCTTGAAAAGATATTGGGTTATGCTAAATTCTTGAAGGACTTAGTCACTAAGAATAAGAATGTTAATTTTGAGACCATCAAGGTTAGCCATCAATGTAGTGCAATCATCTCATAAACCAAGGTTAAGAAGATGGAAGACCCGGGGGCTTTTACTATTCCTTGTGCTATTGGGTTGACAAGATTTGTGTGATTTAGGGGATAGAATCAATTTGATGCCCTATGTCGTATTATAGAAGTTAGGTTTGGCGGATTGTAGACCTACCACAATGATGTTGTTAATTTCGGATCGAACACTTAAAAAGTCAATGGCTGTCATTGTTGATGTCCTTGTCAAAGTGGATCATTTCTATTTTTTTGCCGATTTTTTAATTTTGGATTGTGAAGTGGATATAGAAATTTCAATCATCCTTCACAGGCCTTTCTTGGCTACTACGCGAGCTATTTGTGATGTTGAGACATGAGAGCTCAAATTTATATTGAATGATGAAGAGGCAATTTTTCATATTCAAAAGTCAATGAAAAAAACACAATATGATGGTGTGATATCCATAATAGATGTGGTGGATGATGTGGTTGATGATGACACGGAAGATATTTGCATGGAATAGGCTCTACAAGCGGTTCTCCTGAAATTGAATAATGAGGTCATGGAAGGTTAAAACAAAGCCGTGATAGCTAAGAAGGGACTCAGTTCATATTTTTACAAGCCCGGAAAGTTGTCCCTTGACTTGGAAAATAGATTTATTCCTCCAACCAAAACTTCTACCATTAAGCCACAAAAGTTCAAGTTTGGGCTAAGTCAACAAACTTAAAGTTTCTCAACTCAATGCAATGAATTAATTTCAGTTTCAAGCATGTAAGAGTGCTTTGTTGTATAAGAAAAAAATGAAAAAGTTGTCCCTTCATTTGGAAAATTGAGTTATTCCTCCAACCAAAACTTCTACCATTAAGCCACTAAAGTTCAAGTCTTATTCGGCTGATCCAACAAACTTAAGAGTGTCTCAACTCAATGCAATGGATGAACTTTAGTTTCAATCATATGAGAGTGCTTTTTTGGATAAGCAAAGAATGAAGTCCCTCCCTGGAAAGAAGACCATCAAAAGGTAGTTTGACCCTAAGGACTTGGTTATTCTCTTCAATTCAAGCTTTAAGTTGTTCTTGAACAAGTTCAAATTAAAATGGTCTGGGTCATTCAAGGTTATGCATGCTTACCCCTTTGAAGTCATGGATTTTGTGTCCAGGGATGATCTTAGAATCTTCAAAGTGCATGGGCATAGAATTCGACATTATTTGGGTCAATCTGATAGAGGAAAAGTGGTTTCAAGGATTCAATTGGTGGAACCCCTAATGACTTGATTGATAGTGTACTTTGTATTGTGCCACGATGTTAAATAGCGTGCTTCTTAGGAGGCAGCGCAAGTTCGCCCTCTTTATTTTATTTATTGTTTGATTTTATCTAGTTAGTGTAGAATTTTCTTTAGCTTTTGCTTTGATGAATTTTGGTGTTGGTATGTGGTGCAGGTTGAGTGCTTAAAAGTGAATAGCTAGAGTGAAGTTGTCTAAGAGTTGAGAAAGCTACAAACATAGGGTAGAGGCCACCACCCCAAGCTTGAGGGAGTTTTATTTACCCTACCATTTTACTTATTTTGATTGCACTGAGGGCAATGTAAATTTTATGTATGGAAGAGTGGTATTGATGAGTTTTGTGTATGCTTGACACTTTTTGATGCTATTATTGATGTGATGCTTTCTTTTTAGTCTTTTCTTTTATTGTTAGTCTATCTTTTATTTTATGCTTTCTTAGGAGTTAGCAATAATCTCTTTGGGTTTTCTTTGCCATGATTCTTTCATAAAGATGAAACTAAAGTGGCCGTGTGATTTAAAGATAACTTTAGAAGCTCTAGCATCATGATTTTTAAAATGTTTTTTGACTTGCTTGGTACTCATATTGGTTTCAAAATTGAATCCTTTAAAAGTTGTTGAGGGGTCATGCATTTGAGTATAATTGTTGGTACCAGCCAAAGTCATGAGTTCTTGTGCGTAATTGCTTTGTGGCTAGGATGAGATTGCTCTTGATTGCTTGCGTAAATGTCTAGTTAGTCTTGGGTAACTATTACTTGTGCTGATTTTTTCTTGAGGACAAACAAAAGCTTAAGTTTGGACTCGTTGATAAGTTGGTATTTAGCTAACTTATTCATACTTTTTTCTGGAGTTTTAAGGTTCTTTAAGATTTGATAGCCTTAACTAAATTAATGTGGTTGATTTCAGGTGTGTGAGCTTAAATGATATAGTTGATGAAAGCGTGGATCAAAAAGGATGAAAGGAGATGGAATTTGGAGCATAAGATTGAATAAATTGAAGATTGAAAAGTGAAGAACAATGTCTCCATGAAGGTCAATTGTGGAGCCAAAACTAGGGGTGCAAAAGTGCATGAAAAATATTCTAAGTCGTGAAAATTTGGAGCAAAGTCTGCCCAACTCCATGATCTTGATCGTCTCCACGAATTACTCCACGATCTTAAAGAGCATCTGAAGCAAAGAATTGTGCAAGTTCTTCCCAGCTCCTCGATCTGAATCGTGCAGCCATTTCATCCCATGAACCAAGCCACGAACATCATCGTCGCCACGAACAAAGACACAACTGGACACCATAGGGGCATTTTTGTCAAATATAACAACCGAGTACAAATAGCAATTTCGATAAGCTTTTAGGAACTCGTCGATCCGATTGTAGCGTACAGAGGAACGAACCGGGGTCAATTAACCACTTCTCCTCGTTTAAATAAACTTGCTCTCCGAAAAGTGAGGGGATTATCTGTGTACGGGTAAAATCAGGGATAAAGGTTATCCCCCATTTCCCGGTAAAGAAACAAGAGGACAGTGCAACCTGATATGACCTCTGCCGAGGACATCCGCAACTCAGAGCCCGGTGCGGTCAAATGGTGCACCCAGTACCGAACAAAGTGAAGAGCCGAGACTAGGAGAAAAGACATTTAGAAACGATAAGCGGGGAGCCGTAATATCCCCCCTCAACCAGATGTTACGGCATAAATTTCGCCTTGCATCAACTGCATATCAACGTTTACTGGAAGGAGAAGATTTTTTACCTTATTTAGATTTGTACTAGGATTGAAACTCCCTATTATATAAGGGGGAGACCCTTTTCATTTTAAAACCATTGTTGGCACGCACAAAGCAATAAAATTAATTTTTGTCCTTTAGCTATTGTTTAAAGTGTTCTTCTGCTGCTTATTTATTAAGTTATAACCGAGCTCGTTCCAAGGGCTAAACTGAAATCAATGTCCAGACGTCCAAAGCAAAGTTGAACTAGTTCATCCATTACATTTGATTTGATCACTCTAATTTTGTTTAATTCAATTATTTGTTCATAGTTCATTCGTGTTAAATTAAATCATATGTTCTTTAACCGCGTATAAATTTAATTGTTATTTATTTTAAGGGTAAACAATTTGTTTTGCGGTACCACCAATATCTTGTGAAGATCCACTACTAGCGTGTAGAAATGGAAGCTGTTTTATTTAACTTATATCCCATAGTGTCTGCTTTAAGCTAGCCGAATTAGGCCACGAAAATGCCCTAACCGGCATCCCTATAGCTTGTAACAGCTCTAGACTAATTTAATATTTATATAATACTCCTGCTTGCTCAAAAAAATTTCTCCCTTAATGTATCATTCAAGTTGACTGCTTCTAAAAGCGTCAGGGGCTTGACGCTTAAAAGCACACATAAAAGAAGACATACACATGGTAAAATAATGTGAATATATATAATGAGCATCCGTTGGAAAATGAGTCTTTGTATGAATATATAAACTGTTAGAAAGAATAAATGGTTCAGACCATAGTCTACCAAATTATTCTGACTAACTTATCATTTTATCTGCAAGTCTTCAAAAGTTATCGAAGATCAAAGATTTTAAAATGGTGAGGCATTATTGCAGATTCTAAAATGGGTAAACCTTACCAACACCTCGTATTTGTACCAAGCCTAGTCTTTACCAGATCTCCAAAATTTATGTTTGATGAAGAATTTTTTGGTGAAAGAATCGTGCTTAATTAAGGTGTATTAATTTGTTTCCTATGATTAATTTAACCCGGCTTGAAGTAAATATCAAGTACGGATAAGTATTTACCAGCATGGTGCAACAATCGTAGTATTGGGCGCCACGACACTCTTGAAGGAAGGTAAATAATGTCAAATGTCAGAACCGTACCCTTTGAGAAGAAAACCAAATTCCAGCACGAGACTTTCCACGCCATGATTCAATCACGGCCAGTATAATCCTACCTTTCCTTTTCGAGTAATATGTTTTTAACAGTCATGGGTTTGAATTTAAAGATTTGTCTTATTACAATGAGGAATGACAGTTTAGGCTTATAAAACGCTAGTAATGAAAACAGACACAAATTAAAATGTGTCCGAAATATTTTGTTCTTTTTGCACACCTATTTTTAGTAGGGGTTGGTACGTTTATCCGAGATATTGTAATTGATCTTAAAGCCAATAATCTCTTTCTATATATATATATATATATATATACGTACTAGTTCTCGGATACGTGCGTCGCACATATATATCCCATGCTAAGTAATATAATATATTTTATAAATACTATAATTCTGTTGATATTAATTAGAAGAGGGAAGGACAAAAGTGGATCCATGATTTAAATTCTGTGAATTAAACTTTTAAAATTTTTATCATTGAACTCTTTATATTTGTAAAGTTATGTGTTTATATCTATTATTTTTGTAAGTTTAATAAATTTTTGCATGTAAATTTTTACTCCGCGTCAAAAGTTACGGGTTCAATTGAACCCGTCGGTAATACGCTAGGTCGCCCCTGGGGGAGGAGATTAGAAAGCATGATTAGTATTTATTAATATATAATATATATATTTTAAATTTTATAAATTATTGTTAAACGTTTTGAATCATGATTGTATTTATAAGAAAATAATTTTCTTCATAAAATTCTGAAAATTAAAGTTAAGAGAAATAAACGGAGAATTATCGTAAATGCAAGCTCTAGAAATTTTTATACATGCATGAGATATTTATGAAACAAAATTTAGAGTACGCGCTTTGTGCGTGTAACTATATCAATAAATATATAATTTTTACAAATAATGTAAATGTTATTAAATATGTGTTTGAGTTACTGAATAAATATTAAAAATTATGATTTCCTAAAAATAATAAATGTTAATCTCACTTAGCTAGTTCTGCCAATAATTTTATTAAGCTAGCTTAATGAGATTAAAATTCATTATTTTTAGGAACTTATAAATATTTTAGTATTTATTCAATAACTCAAACACATTATTTAATAATATTTGTATAATTTTTGAAAATTATATTTATTGATATAGATACACGCAATTATTTTCGAACTATTTTCCTACTCGAACAATATACTATTTTTTTTTATTAATTTGTCTAATATTTAAAAACTACCTTTTGGAATTAAAATAAATATTTAGTTTTGTACCAAATCTATTACTTTTAGTGGTATATCTCGTTAGAATTATAAACTCCCCAATTAAGAAGAATGAATGTGAAACATATTTCCATTGAAATTGCAGTCGGATATATCTAACATGATATTTATTATAATGAGTATTTACATTTCTATCCAAAAAAAAAATTAGCAAATAATATTTAATAAAAGGGCAAGAGTGTCATTCAGCTTTATAGGCATATTTTTATATTTTAGTCTTCATCTAAGATATTCATACTTATAAACTGCTTGAAATTTCCATAAAAAGAGCTACAGGTAAAGACAATGATTCGATGGATTCAAATTAAACTACAAGAAAACGGGAGCGAAACGATATGAAATAGAAAAATAATTCAAAGCAACCAATTAAAATTAAAGCTTTAGATTCAGATCAATCTCTGACTCTTCTTCATTCTCTTCTGCATCCTCCTCTCCAAATCCCATCTTTCTTTTATTATTTGCACCTCGATTATTGTCAACCTTAACTGGCGAATCCCTTAAACTGAAACCCTTTGCACCATTTTTGCTCTCGAACTTAAGGGAATTCTCCAAAGGAGCACTTCCAATTCCAAGATTTTCTGACGTAAAAAGTGATGAGCCTGACGATGATGACCACTTTTCGGGGTTAAATCGATAATTGTAGCCGGAAAAAACTGACCATGGATTGTAGGGAGAAGTCTTATGAATAGTGGAGGAATCACCTTGAACACCAAGGGATGATCGACTAGTAAAAGAACCATGAAATGGCAAATGTGTGGTGTAACTTGAGTAGGGATTATAGTAAGGGTGATAATTGGGAGGGCCAAAAGGAGAAACAACACCAACAAGTCCATTTCGCCTTTTAGCCAAAGCTCTCTCTTGTTTATGAGCATTTTGATGTCCTCCTAGGGCTTGGGAAGTGGAGAATTCTCTCTTACAGAAGCTGCAAGAGAAAACACTAGTTTCCGAGGAACGCCTTTGCTTATTACGCGTTGCCTCATTAGAAGACTCACTAGCCGGAGCCGAATTCTTCGTGCCAGAAGTTGAATTTAAAAGATTGAATTCAAGGTTTGAGGCACCATTATGGACTTTAAGATCAAGAAGTACACCAGCAGATGATAATTCATGTGGCTTTAACTCAGATCCAAAATCCATAACTTTACCTTTCATCTTCTTCGTGTTTGTGTCGATCTCTTCAGAGGTAGCAGAGATGCTAGAGGCCTCAGAAGAGCATGGTTTTTTCATTGAAAAGGCATCCATTGTCTCTATACTAAAATCTTTATGTTCTTGGTGAAAGAATGAAGAGAAAAGATGTTTAAATTGACAAGGTGTAACATACAAAATCCTCCAAATATGGGAAGTTAATCATTCCGTGGCGTTACAAGTTACAAATTCAAACTAGCTACCAACTCCTAGTTAATGGGGTTCTACATAGGATCATATCAACTTTGCTACAAATAATTACTTCATTAAGATATTGCAAAAATTCGAATCTTGCTTTAATTTATTTGCCGGTGTTATTGTACAGAAATGGTATTATAGGGATTAACTGTCTTATACTCACACGTTTATTCAGTTCTTTTTGGAGTTTGAAATATGCACTTTATATGGTTAGTTCTTTTACCAAAATAAGCTAGTGCATAATCCTAAGATACATGTACAGCTGCGTCATTATCTGTCTCTACAAGGAATTCCTATTCAGATCGGATAGTACTCTATCTTTCATTTTAATTAATTTCTAGCTGTATATACTTACATCAAATTTTTTAGAAGTGAAACTGTTGATACCTTAAATATTTGGAGCAAAACGGGAGTGCAAGTATTCCGCCATATATAAATGCTACGATATGGTTACCACATCATTAATAACTTTTCCTTTTAAAAATGATCATTCTGATTTTAAGATTATTACATTTATCGTGTAAACATCTAAATTTTATTGGATTTAAATCAATAAAATTATTTGGACTATATCTTTAAATCTAAGATATCTTAGTTTAAAAAAAATTATTGGGCTAATAGTTGGATTAGTTATATAAATCCAGTATATATGGATTAGATAAAAAAAAATTCATTGGGCTAACCCATTTAATTGAGCTACAAGTGATGAGCCAACTTCATTAAACCCAATATGTCATCTTCTTAGAGGCCCAGTTTGGTGTCACGTGTCCAATGACGTGGCATGCCAAGTCAAGCGGAAGAGCCAATAGGATCATGCCACATGTCAAAATGACAAGGCATGCCAAGACAAATTAAAAAGCCAATGAAGCCACGCCAAGTGTGCAAGTGACACGTTTTGGCCAATCGAATGCGGCCTTGTCACTCTTCAATTTGATTGATCGGAAAGAGCTTATTCTTATCATAACTCTTCCCTCCCACGACTATAAATAGGGGTCTTCATAACCCAGAAAAGACACCAGAAGTTATAACAAGAAGACACAAGGGAGCTCGTTGATCAAATGCCACAATTCTCTGCAAACTGCAAGTGTTCAAGTATTCAAGCACTTCAACACAAATTTCAAGTATTCAAGATCAAGAACGAAGTCAAATTAAATACAAGGCGTTCAAGATCAAGGCTACTTGTTCGTGATATAATTCGTGGCAACAATCAAAGTGTTCGTGACGGATAAATCAAATTCAAATTCTAGATCAAGCTCAAAAGCCCTTGAATTTATATCGGAAACGTCGAATCAGAGAAATCATAGAGATTGTAACACTCATATTATTTGAAATAAAATACTATGATTGTTGCAATATTTTTCAGTCTTGATTATTTCCTTAACACAATTTTATTGTCTACAAATTGAGGAACTCCTAGTGGGACCATCTCTACCTCTCATCTCTTCTTTTCCAAGTTCAAGAACAAGATCTAACAATTCAACCATGGAAAGAACTCTTGCAAATTTGACCAAAGCACTTGAGATGTTGACTAAGTATATGGAGGATCGAGATACTCGCCTCGAAAAGTTAGCTAGTGAGATCGAGAACTTGGCAGAAGCAAAATCAATTCAAGCACCTGTGGAGATTTCCAAAGATAAAGAAGGGGGAGAATCCGTTGTGAGGCAAACGATCGTGGTAAAAAAGATCTAAGTTTCTTCAGAAGGTCTAATTCATGTTGATCAATTGAAGGACTTCATCATGGGGACAACTGAAGATAAAATTAATCCTCTGATTAAATCCTCCCTCTCATATACAAAGTCTATTGGATATCAAGCTCCAAAGCTTCAACAATTTAATGGAATAGGAAATCCCAAGCAACATGTGGCGCATTTCGTTGATACATGCAACAACACTAGAACTTATGGTGACCATTTTGTCAAATAGTTTATTCGTTCTCTCAAAGGTAATATATTCGATTGGTACACAGATCTCGAACCTGGTTCTATCGATAGTTGGGAGTAGTTTGAGCAAGAGTTTCTCAATCGTTTCTATAGCACAAGATGCATCGTAAGCATGATCAAACTTACAGAAACTCATGATCAAGGAAAATATGAGCCAGTTATTGACTTCATCAACCGCTGGAGAATCTTAAGCCTCAACTGCAGAGATCACCTTAGCGAAACTTCTGGCATCAAAATATGCATTCAAGGAATGCATTGTAGTCTTCGCTATCTTACAAGGCATAAATCCCAAAATATTTGAGGAACTAGCAACTCGTGCACATGATATGGAATTGAGTATGGCTACAAGTGGAGATCAAAGGTTTCCTGGCTTTGAGCCTCATGATGAAATAGAAGCAGAGGATGCTGAGAATGGGAGCAAGTATTCATCTGAAGATGAAGCTGAAGAGTCCATGCATGTTGCAACACTCCTTAATGCACGAGCCTAAACTGCAAGTTATAATGCTCCTCAACGCACCAGCCTAAACTGCAAGTTGTAATGCTTCTTGGCACATGAGTCTGTATTATATGTCATGAAGCTCCCCAGTTTTGAACTAAATCTTTAAGGCGTAAAGCTCTTCAAATTCGAGAAAATTCTTCAAGTTGCAAAGCTGTTCAAATTCGAGCAAAGACCCAAGTCGAAAGCTCTTCAAAGTCGAGCAAATACTTCTAGTCGCAAAACTTTTCAAATTAGAGAAAAACTTTAAAACGTAAAGGTTTTAAAATTTGAGCAAAGTTTTCAAGTTGTAAAGCTCTTCAAATTCGAGCAAATTATTCATGGTGCAAAGCTCTTCAACTATGAGCTAAATCTTCAAGTAATGAAGCTCTTGAAATTCGAGCGGAACTTCAAATTGTAAGCTAAATCTTTGCAACACTCTTGGACGTACGAGCCTAAACTGCATATCATGAAGCTCTTTAAATTTGAGCAAAATCTTCAAGTCACAAAGCTCCCTAAAATACGAGCTTAAACTGCAAGTTACTACACTCCTTAACACAAGAGCATAAACTACATGTTAATCTTGGGCAGCAAGAGTATAAACTATGTATGGACGAAAAACAAAAGTTCGCTAGGTCAAAAACCTCGAAAGAGGTCGCCTAGGCAAAATTTATGACATAAAAAATTTAAAATAGAAAATAAAAAATCTACTCATTCTGAACTATGGCATGACTTAATCCTCTTCATTGAGGTGCATAGGCTGCTTAGAGTTTCATTTTGAGTTCAGTTGCATAAGTTCAAATATACATGTTACCCCAATCATTATTCGAGGGAAGAATGATGGAATATAATCCACTTGATTGGAACTTAAAAATAAGGCTTACACGAAATTTGTGCCTTATTGAAGATTGGTGGTCCAATAGGGGCAAGCCTCCATAGCAAATTGGCATCTCCGATTGATGGATTTAGACTTTTAGTAGAAGGCCAAATCTTCAACTTGAAGTCCTCAAGTTCCCCAGTCTTCAAGTTGAATTATATAAGCCCTCCAAATCTTCAAGTATCTCGCTCTTCAAGTTAAATTTTGCAAAATACACCATCTTTCGAGTCGAAGTTTGCAAGTCCGCTAGTCTTCAAGTTGAAGTATTCAAGTCCTCCAAGTCTTAAAGTTTGTTAGTGGTCAACTTGAAATCCTCAAGTTCGTCGGTCTTCAAGTTGAATTATATAAGCCCTCCAAATCTTCAAGTATGTCGCTTTTCAAGTTGAATTATGCAAGTCCACCGCCCTTCGAGTTGAGTCTAAAAGTCCGCCAATCTTTAGGTTGAAGTATTCAATCCCTCCAAGTCTTCATGTCCGTCGGTTTTCAGTTTGAAGTCCTCAAATTCGCTATCTTCAGGTTGAATTATTTAAGCCCTACAAGTCTTTAAGTTAAAGTCTTCAAGTCTACTAATTTTTCAAGTTGAAGTAAAAGTCCACATCTCTTCAAGTTGAAGCTTCAAAATCCACCAAATTTTCAAGCCCGTTAAATCTTCAAATTTATTAGTCTTCAAGTTGAAGCATCAAAATCCACCAATTTTTCAAGCCCGTCAAATCTTAAAATTTTTTGGTCTTCGAGTTGAAATCTTCAAAATCCGCCAAGTCTTCAAGTTGAAGTTTTCTAATTTTCCAATATTAAGGTGGACATGTTAGTCTCTTTGCACCTTAAGTTGGTCTCTTCGCGGGTTTGTCCGTAAAAGGAACTATAATTCTTCAATCCTAAGGTGGACGTTTAAGTCCCTTTGCACCTTATGCTGATCTCTTCGTAGGTTTGGCCTTAAAAGGAACTTTAATTTTCCAATATTAAGGTGGACATTTAAGTCCTTTTGCACCTTAGGTTATCCTCTTCATGTATTTGATCCTTCTATATATTGTCATGGATTGATACTTCTATATGTTGTCATGGATTTGATACTTCTATATGTTGATAGGAATTTATCCGTCTAAATGGTGACGTAGTTTTTTCCGTCTATATGGTGACAAAGATTTGTCCTCCTATATGATGATGTGAATTTTTTCGTCTATATGTTGGTGTGGATTTGTTTGTTTATATGTTGGTATGTATTTATCCGTCTATATGGAAATGTGGATTTGTCCGTCTATATATTGTGAGGGATCTATCTTTTTATATGTTGTTTTGAATTTGATCATCTATATGTCGTCATGTATTTGTCCTTCCATATGATGTTGAAGATTTGTCCTTCTATTTGCTGCCACAAATTTTTCCTTCTATGTGCGTCTAACCTTGTTGACGAAGATATCCCCATTGCCTACAAAAAAGAAAAAAGTAGGCAGCAAGAAAATACAAGTACAAGAAAGATGGTTACCTGTCAAGGCATGTCAGATTCAAAAATTGAGTTCAAAGAATTGCCTAGAACAATCTTGCATGATTCTGGCTAGGGGTGTACAAACCAAACCGATAACCCGCACCAACCCGACAACCCGAGTCAACCCGAAAAAAAAACTCGACTAGTGGTTTGTTTTGACTTGGTTTGGTATTGAAAAATAAAACCCGACCACAATAGGGTTGGTTTGGTTTAACTAAAAAACGTCAAACCGAAACCAAACCAACCCGACATTACATGTATATATATTTTATATATTAGATAGATAAAAATATTTATTAAAATGTAAGTTATAAATATTTCTTAATTTTTATTATAATTTCTGTATTTAGCATAATATTTTAAATTGGTATTATAGCCCATGTAAATGTTTGTTTTTGTTTGGCCCATAAAAGAATAATTGAGCCCAAACCAAAACCTAATCCTAAAGCAGCACTAGACTGCCATTGTTCTGAAGAACTTTAACAATTGAAATCAAATTAGCTCTCTTTTGCTCTTGTCGGAAAGAAACCTATGCTCATCGGTGTTTTTTTTTCTCCTTTTCCTTTTTGTTCTCTTTTTCATTTAGCATTTCATGAAAAAGTAACTGGATATGTTCTATTTGCAGGGAACTCTTTCTAAGAATGGAAACTACAACTTCTGGAGCAGATGCGGAGGTGGTTGTCAATAATCCTTCGCCGGTGGAAGCTCAAAAACAAAGTGAAGACACTCTTCATCGACGCACTCCTCCTAAGAAGAAAAAAAGAACGACTCCATCAGAAAATTCTAAATCTGGGAATAGTGGCAGAGAGACGTCCGAGATTTGGAATCACTTTTCCAAATTTATTGCTAAAGGAGGTAAATGTAAGGCAAAATGCAATTATTATCCTAAAACATTTGCTGCAGGTAGCAAGAATGGGGCTACTACATTATGGTCGCATTTAAATTCTACATGTCACAAATCTCCCTTTAGAGTCATTGATAAGAGACAAACAACATTAAAACCTATCAAAGAAGGGTGGCTAGAAGGTGGTTCGGGTGCTACTGAAAGGCTAGTGTATAATGTGGATGACATTAGGAGGGGGATTGCCGAATTTGTAATTCTTGATGAGCAACCTTTTAGAGTTGTTGAAGGAGAAGGATTTAAGAAATTAATGGCTAAAGCCTTACCTAGTTTTGAATTACCTTCTCGTGTAACTGTTGCTAGACATTGTTTGAGGATTTATCATGAAGAGAAGGAGAAACTTAAAAATCTTATTAAGAACCAACGTGTATGTCTCACTAGTGATACATGGACATCACTACAAAACTTAACTTATATGGTTGTCACTGCACATTGGATAGATGATCAATGGAATCTACAAAAGAAAAGTTTGAACTTTTTTTCCAACACCGGATCACAAAGGTGAGACTATTGCAAAGGGAACTGAAGCATGTTTATTTGGTTGGGGCATTGAGAACTTGTTTACAGTGACCTTGGATAATGCAAGTGCTAATGATGCTGCCATTAAGCATTTGAAGTTGCGTATTGATGATTGGAAAGGGGTAATACTTGGAAATGAGTTTTTGCATGTTAGATGCAATGCTCATATTTTGAACTTGATTGTAAAAGATGGGTTAGATGAACAAATTGAGCCTATTTCTAGTGTGAGAAATGCGGTGAAATATGTTAGGTCTTCTCCTTCAAGGTTTGCTTCTTTCAAGTCATTTGTTGAGAAAGCTAAGATAGATACTCATGGTCTTGTAAGTTTTGATGTTGAAACAAGATGGAACTCCACATATAAAATGTTAGATACAGCTCTAAAATTTGAAAAAGCCTTTACAAAAATGTATGTGGATGACCATAAGTATCAAAAGTATTGTCGAGAAATAAGTGCTTTAAGAGGAAATCCATCCGTAGACGACTGGAAGAATGTGAAAGTTTTTATCAAGTTTCTTAACATTTTCTATCAGACAACTTTAAAATTTTCAGGCAATTTATATGCTACTTCCAACTCTTTCTTCCATGAATTTTTAAATCTTCGAAATGCTATTATAAAGTATACCAAAAGCGATGATCGTACTTTGAAAGATATGGCA
>ML328657.1:0-38961 GCA_005239505.1 Nicotiana paniculata
ACTTTCAACAACTTAACCTGGGACTGGAGAAACGAAATTCTTAATTTTTTGCAAAATGGCACCATACCTGAAGACAAGAAAGCAGATCAAGCACTTCGTCGCAAAGTTGCACGGTACTGCCTTATTCGCAACTCGCTTTATCGCAAGATGTTCGGAGGACCCCTAGATAAATGCCTCGGACCTAACCAAACAAAATTTGTGATGAAAGAAGTCCACGAAGGACACTGTGGAAATCACTCAGGGGGAGATCCTTAGTGAAAACACTAATCAGAGCTGGATACTATTGGCCTAAGATGGAAGAAGAAGCCGAGAACTTCGTATCCAAATGTGACAGATGCCAAAGGTCTGACAATAACATGCATCGACCAACGGAATTATTGCATCCAATAATATCCCCATGGCCTTTCATGAAATGGGGTATGGACATAGTGGGACCTCTTCCCACAGCTAAAGGACAAGTACGATTTTTACTCGTGCTAACCGACTATTTTACAAAATGGGTAGAGGCAGAAGTGCTCAAACAAGTGCGAGCAAGGGAAGTTAAAAGCTTCTTATGGAGAAACATAATATGCCGCTTTGGAATACCAAAGGAAATCGTGTGCGATGATGGCCCACAATTTATAGGCTCGCAAATCACAAAATTCTTTGAAAGTTGGCAAATCAAGCGGATCACTTCAACGCCGTACCACCCCGTGGCTAATGGTCAAGCTGAATCAACGAATAAGGTCATCATCAACAATCTAAAGAAGCAACTGGATAAAGCCAAAGGAAACTGGCCTGATGAGTTACCAGCGGTACTATGGGCATACAGAACAACTTCAAAAATAGCCACGGGAGAAACTCCGTTCGCACTTGTTTATGGCTCAGAAGCCTTAATACCTGTGGAGATTGGTGAACCAATCATAAGTTTCTCAACAACCATGGAGGGAGAAAATGGTGACGAATTGAGGACCAACTTGGACCTGCTCGAATCACGGAGCGAAGCATCATTGATACAGATGGCAGCTCAAAAATAAATCATAGAGCATTATTACAACCGTAAAGCTCATCTCAGGTACTTCAAGATTGGGGAATTCGTCCTCAAAAAATTCTTTCAATCAACGAAAGAAGCAGGTGCAGGAAAGCTAAATCCAAANACACAATTCTCGGTCTAGGGTTACACTTTCTGATGGACGTTTTAAAAGGATTAAACAGTCATCATCTAAAAAACTATATACCTTCGAGTTTGGAATGTTTTTCCTTTTCAGGAAAAGGACCACAAGGAAGGAATAATCAAGTGCTCGAGATTTCATTCTTCAAAATCTCAAACACTTGGGGGACTATACAGAATGGAAGGCTAAGATGAAGCAAAGAAGACTATCAGAAAGTCAAAAGCTCGAGTCTGAAGACCCATCTACCCAACGAGACAAGTGACATGAACAGAATCGAAAGAAATCAAAAGAGTCATCCAAATACAAAGTCTAATGTAAAAAGCCAAAGCCTTCGAACATGTTCAGGTTGAAAGGAAAAATATTAGTCACGAGAAAGAAATGTACATCTTTATACTTATTCAAAGTTGTTGTAACAAAAACAGTTAGGGGTAAAAGATCATCATCAATATACTCATTCAAAAAACTGTTCTCAAATAAAACAGTTATGGATGAAAGATCTAAATCCTTGTATTTGTTCAAGAAACTGTTATCAAATAAAAACAGTTACGAATAAGAAAACATTTCCCTCGTACTTATTAGAAAACTGTTTCGAAAACAGTTGCGGGTAAAAACCCCAATCTTTATAAAAATTGTTACTAGTAAAAAATAGTTGTTCCCTTGTATTAATATCGAAAAAATTGTTACCTACAAAATACTGTTACGAAATACAAGAGTATATCAAATATGTTAAACAAAAACAGTTGCAACATGAGTTTTAGACGATAATCAAACACATGTAAAATGTCATGGAAGTTCAAACAAGAAAAGGTTCCTTGGAAACATTCTTAAACATGTGTAAAATTCCTATCACTCTATTGCATTATCATGAAGTTGAGACGTCTTCTTCATGTCAATTATAAAGGGACCTCTTCCATAAACTATGCCTATTACAAAAAGGCACACATTTACTATGACATCGTGCCTATTACAAAAAGGTACGAGTAGTCTAAATCATTATACCTGCAAAACTCAGAGGTAAAACTAAAACCTCGAAAAATGAAGCATGCAAAAGACTTAAAGAGTGAAACAGAAACTCAACAAAAGTCGTACTAACATTAATATATTAAAAATGGCTAAAACTAAGTATTAACTTATACTTAGCCGTATAAAATTTTTATATATATTGTGGTGCCCCTAAGTTGTCATTTGGGAATTTAAGGAAATCCAAATTTACCCCCGATGGGACTGGGGATAACCACCAATTGATACAAAGAAAAAAAAAGGATGAACCAACTAAATTTCTTCAAGAGAGGGGTTGACTTCACTGGCAGAAGGAGTGGGAGCAACTAGGGATGAAGAGGCATGAGCGGCTGGAATCTCACCATCAGGTGAAGAGAGGTTATGACCTTGTTGAGCCTTCTCCATGGCTTCCTTAGTTTTAGCTATTTCAGCACTAATATCAAAACCCTCTTGACTCATTTCCATCAATGTGTCAAGGCGAGAATTCATGTACGTCCAGCTCACATTGACAACAGCCACCTCTTCAAGGTCTTTATAATCCTTTGCCCATACTTGAAGCTCAACTCTCAATCTGTCCTTCTCCGCTTCCGCAGCTTCATGGGCGGCCCTAAACGGTACAATCAACTCCTCTAGAGTTTGAGCTTTGTCTAAAGCCTTACGAAGGTCCTCTTGAGTACGAGTGAGTGATTTCACGAGCTAGCCTAAGTATTCCTCCTTCTGTCCCAAAAGGTTTTAGTCTCTAATCTCCTCTGAGGCACGAGACAGCTGCTCAGCGAATGAAGACTCCAGAACAATCTTGTCTTTATCAGCCTGGCTGGAAGAAGCCTTCTCTACTGCCAGTTCTGCTACCATGAGTCTCATCTGCCGCTTCAAGGTACTCATTTCCTCTTCTAAAGCGTCCATGTTAATCCTTAGGCTATTATACTTTGCTTTCCAATTATCAACATCGGCCTGCAACTATTTTGTCTCCTGGTCCGTGTTTGAAATCCTCTTCATAAGCTCCATGCCTATAAGGTTAATCTACAAGAAATAAACCAGTCAGATATGGTAAATTTCATATACGAAAATGAAAGAGGATAACTTGCATCATACCTTCAAAGAAGTATGCACGACCTCATTGGCCATGTAAGAGCACCGTGGCTGGCTAGCTTTGCTTTCTCAGAGGGACCTATCAAAGGCTTGAGCCACACTTCGGACTCACCCGTTTTCTTAAAAATATTCCCCTCAGCTGGAACCTCTATTACCACCTGCCGCATCTCTCTGCCGGAAGACCCTACTTCCCTAACGGAAGGCATGGAAACAGGCAGGGATGAAACAGCAACAGGCACAGACGATTGAGGAGCTGGAGAAGCCACGGGCAAAGCAGCAGGCACGGAGGGTTGAAGAGTCGAGGAAGTTACTTGGCAAAGCAACATCAGAAGCCGAAATAGCCAAAGGAACAGATGAGACAACTTCTCTCAAAGAAGCAGGAAATACAGTAGCCAAAGGGACATCGTCAGGAGCAAGATCAACACCCCCATGAATAGGGGAATGTGAAACATCATCAAGGACAGAGGGCTCAATCACAGACACGGAAGGCAAGGTTAAGGGTGTAAGCTCATCATCTGAAACCACCCGCTTCTCCGTGGCCTGTGCACTAAAGCACCTTCTTCTTATATGGAACGAGACTCACAAATCTTCCTCTTCGAGGAAGATGAACCAACAATAATTTCTTGGGCCTGAGCCAAAGACATCTTTGGGATAGATGAAGCAGACACCCCACGAGTAGAGAACTCTATTAAAAGGAAAAAAGTTAAACGACAAAGAAAGAAGAGACTCGAGTAAGGAAAACCAAGAACATGAGCTTCACTTACCGTGGTCTTTACATGCCAACCATACCTCCCAACGAGGTACTTCTAAGATCTCTCTTCTAAAGGAGAAACAAACAACAATTTTTCTACCTAATCACAAATACCGGAGACATTCTCAACAGTATTCATGATTGCTGAGAGAAGAAGAAACAAATACGGTGTTAATAAAACATCTCAAGTCAAAATGAGAAAAAGTAAATAAATGTGAGCTAAAGCATACTCACGTGTGCGATTCCACTTCTCAGGGAAGGGAAGATTTTCCTCACCCACTAAACCAACAATGGGTACAGCAACATACCGGAGGTACCAACCCCTATCCTTATCATCTCCAGGGGTTACCAGCACTCTTTTGCTTTTAGCAGTCAGAGTAAAAAACCCTTCACGAAATAAGGTAGGAGAGTGGAGATGAATAAGACGGTTGAAAGTAAAAGGAAACGAGGCTAAAGAAGCCAAACTCCTAAGACATGTGATAACTCGCCACACAAGTGGACCAACTTGTCCTAAGCACATATTGAAAAAATGGCAGAACTCAATTATGACTGGGTCAATGGGGGGTCTAAACCCTAGAGTGAAAGTGTACGTATAAACAAAAGAGTATCCTGTCTTGTAAGACGTTATTCTTTTATTACTATTCGGAATATAGACAGGGAAATCAGGCCTCCAAAAGCACTCCCTACGAACAAGGGAAATATGACCCTCAGTTATAAGGGTTGAATACCTTTCGACACTTTCAAGGAAGAAGATTGGTCTACAATAACTTGGCTATCCCTAGCAAAAACAAACTCAGCAGGGACAATTTCATCAACTCCAGATTCACGAAGGTGTTCGCCTCTACCTCTGGATAAAGACCGAAAAACCCTAAACCTCGGAGAAACTAGAGATCTAGTGGAAGAAGAAGGAACTATCTGAGAAGAAGAAGAAACCCTCGAAGGAGTGGATCCTAAACTTCTAAGTCTACCACCCCTCCGACTCCTAGTCGGAGCAGAAGATGGCGTTAAACTTTTAATATCTATTACTCCCTGAGATTGCTTTGAAGAAGACATGTTTACAAAGGCAAGAAGAAATTTCTTTACAAAAAAACAAAGTTAGAAAAGTGTTTCGTGGAAGCAAAGAAAAGAAGAAAGGTATTTATACTTGAGGACAACCGTCAAACATGGGGAAAAAAATAATGATGAAAAGTCATAATTGAAGATGTCACTTCGGGACTGGCACAGCCGCAAAAATCCCTAAAAGGTGCCGAGTAAATGCAGAACCAATCCGAAAAGGACACGTGGTATGAGAATTAAATGGAAGTGACAAACGACACCTATGGTGCAGAGAAGGATACAATGATTCAAGGAAAAGCGGCGGCAAAATATTTCCGCCATAAATGAATATCCACTTACCAAATATTAATCGTTAAATATATGGTAAGTGGGGGGGACTATCTGTATTGGTAAAAAAGAGTTTCACACGTAAGCCAGCTTTTGACAACTCATCCAGTCACGTGGACACAGGAAAACGCGACAGCTGGATGTGATTCTTTGAAGAGGTACGGTACAAAGAGGCACGATTCAGTAAACTCTCGAGTTTATCAGCCACGGGAAACTCAACCTGATCAAAACAGGAGAGAGGCACGGTCAGAATGAATCTAGACAAAGCTACGGGCAGATTCAAAGACCCATAATTGATTACTCGAACGTTACGTAATCGTACCCCAGTTACCGTTATCCTTTGTAACGCCTCATTAATGTCATAATTAGTCATTAATGAGCAATCATAGCAAGATTTGTACGTTATAGGAATCTCCTATATAAGGGAGGGGAATACAGCTTGTAAAGGCATCTGATTCTCGAATATAATTGACTTCGATTTTCTATATTTCTGCAATATTATCTGTTATTCATTTCCTTGATTATCAGTAACCTGTGTTCATCTTAAAATAAGCTTTAGTCAAATGGTCTAATTCTTTGGTTAAACAGATACCACAAGTGTTATTCTGCTCATCAATTTCCAAAAGAAATATTTTTCATGAAAACTTATCTTTAGCACTCAAATATGTATACCCTTGTCAATACGTAAGTTTTGATAAAAACTTATAACATTTACCTGGAGTGTCGTTTTGCCAACAAAAATTAAAATAAAATTTTATAAAATAACACGACACTACATATGCAACATAATATTTTAATGCATGGAGACATCTGTACTTGTTTGTCCCCACAAGCACGAAAGCACATTTGCAAACAACTTAAATATTAGCTCGAAACATGCTTTTAGAGAAAGTCCCTCAAGAAGAGTAAGTTTTAATCAACTTACCTCGTTTTCGCTTTATTAACATTCACAATCTTTCAATCCTCCTCCATCGTTTCAATGTTGATTAAAATGCTCAATATCACCAACAAGTCGATATCTCTAATTAGATATCCTAATTACATCAAAATATGACCTGAGATATTGATCAACATCCATATATGGCTCATAAGTTTCCTACAAGCCTCCAACAACTCAAATCGCCAACTTCATTCTTTTATTAATACCAATTCGAAGTCATTAATGATACTACATCAATTGTCCATTGCCACCAAGTTACTATTCACCGTCTTCCGTAATCAACACTTGCAAATTATACAATTCGGGTGATTACTTAGTTGATCACTTCCCTTTTTTGCAAACAAATAATTCCATAGATTCATTGTATTCATAAATTTCATCGCCAAGATTACCATTCATCTTCTCTCTTATTTTCTTAAAAGTACTATTCATGCCATGAACTATAGTTTTATAATCCAATCTTTCAATCATTAAAACTTGTACCAAATGCTTCAAATACTTCTAACTACTCATAATAAACGAGTTTGATGCATTAAAATTACCTCTAGTAGCTCAATCTTAAAAAATCACAACTTCGGTGATTTTAGTGTTCTTGAGGATTTGATGATGAAATCTAGCATTTGGATGCAAGAATGATATTAGAACTCATATATATTGAGTAAGAATCAACCCAAAACAACATTAACAACTTACCTTGGTTGATTGGACTTGATTTGAGCTTAAAATCACCTCTTCGCCTCAAGAACCCTAACCCCCAATACTCAAAATACTCTCTCCCACGACTTGGTATTTATAGACCCAGATTTCTGGGTTTCGTACGCGGCCTTGAATGTTATGGAAGCACTTCATTACCAGCCATTCTTTCAGACGCGGCCCCGGATGCTTCGCATCCACAGACTTCTCTGCCAGTCTTTGGTAATTTGAACATAACTTCTTGTAGGAATGTCCAAATGACAAACGATTTGAAGAGTTAGAAACTAGACTCGAAGATCTTTCATTTGATAGGTTTTCATATATATATATATATATATATATATATATATACTCGTCCAAATTTTAGTCTTGTGCGCACTCATTTGGAACTTTAGTCTATCATGTAATTTCCAACTTGGCTTAGACTTAGGGCTCTCCTTAGACCCCACATCACTTATAATATGCCTCGTATTATTATATCCAAATTAATATCCATCATATTAATAGTCCTTGTCTGCACATGGAATAATATAATTAGCACACATCAACTTTCTTAAATGCGTTTAAGTATCTCAAAAATTTTCCGGGGTGCTACAGGAATGGACCCTGTAATGCATACCCCGAGACCATAACAGCATGGCCGATGCTCTGGATAACTTGGGGTCATAGGTCGATGCCGATGAATTCAGTTCGGGAATAGTAGTGCAACTCATGAAGTCGGTGATAGAATAAGGTAACGCCGAAGTAAACTCAAGGAGTTTAACTTGGGCTTGGAGGAACAAGTACATAGACTACTTGAAGACCAGAAAATTGCCCTCGAATCCTAAAGAATCGAGAGCCTTGCATACCAAGGCTGCCGGATTTAGCTTGTTCGAAGGAGCATTGTTCAGGAGAACCTTCGACGGCCCGCTAGCCAGATGCTTGGGACCGGTAGAGAACGAATACGCTTTGAGAGAATTTCATGAAAGCACCTGCGGGAACCATTCGGGGGCAGAATCTTTGGTCCAAAAACTAATCATGGCCGGCTATTACTGGACCGAAATGGAAAAAAGATGCGAAGGAATTCGTACGAAAATGCGATGACTACCAGAGATACGCCCCGATAATCCATCAACCGGGAGAAATGCTCCACTCGGTTTTGTCCCTGTAGTCATTTATGAAGTGGGGAATGGACATAGTCGGTCCCCTACCGTGGGCATTCGGTAAAGCTCAATTCATACTATTCGTGACTGATTATTGGGTAGAGGGTCAAGCATTCAAAAATGTCCGGGAGAAAGAAGTCATTGACTTCATCTGGGACCACATAATATGTCAAGTTCGGATACCGGCCGAGATTGTCTGTGATAATGGAAAAAAATTCATCGGCAGCAAGGTAAATAAATTTTTCGAAGACCAAAAGACCAAGAAGATACTATAAACACCTTATCACCCATAGTGGGAACGGGAATGCAGAATCAAAAAATAAGACCATACTTCAAAACCTGAAAAAGAGGTTGACCGGTGCAAAAGGGAAGTGGAAGAAAATCATGTCTGAAGTCCTGTGGGCATACTGTACGACTTTGAAATCTAGCACCGGGGCCACCCCGTTTTCATTGGTTTACGGAGCCGAAGCCTTAATACCAGTCGAGGTGGGAGAAACAAGCCCCAGGTTCCAATATGCGATAAAAGAGCCAAACGAAGAGGCCATAATCACGAGCCTGGAGCTATTGGATGAAAGGTGGGAGGCCACTTTGGTCCGGTTGGCCGCCCAGAAACAACGAATAGGTATTACAACCGAAGAGCCAGCCTCTGACACTTTCAAGTCGGGGACTTGGTGTTGAGGAACGTGACAGTACACACCAAGAACCCAAACGAAAGGAAGTTGGGACCGAACTGGGAAGGACCATATCAAGTTATCAGAGTAACCGGCAAAGGCTCGTACAAACTCGAAGCAGGAAACGACGTACAACTACCGAACAACTGGAACGTGACACACTGAAAGCGGTACTACTGCTAAGGTACGAACTCAATTACTCTTTAATCAAGTTATAAATTGGACTAACATATGCAGTTAAACGGCCAAGGACGGATGTGGCTATTAGGTCTGAAAGCACGCGTTGCATTGTTTTCCCTTGAACCGATTTTGTCCTAAAGTGGTTTTTTCAGTAAGGTTATTAACAAGGCAACAGTAAAACGTGCTAACTTAGATTCGAAGACCGGTTTCAAACCGGAGTCAATGATCGTTCACTTTAGGTCAACAGTATCCAAGCCATCACAAGTTCGACCTCGAATACTGGGTGCCATCACCCTCAGATTAAGGTTTTAGCGAGGGAAAAAGAAAACTTTGTGTGCCAAAAGCTATGGCTTGGTGGTTATGATTCATGGTAAGGGCCAAAAGGTCGTATGAACTGTGCCCACATAGTCCACTCTTGTCATGGCACAAGTTTTCTTTTATGTCTTTGATCATGTACCTTGCATACTAAGAAATGAAAGAAACTTCTACTTTGCTGCTACGCGTTTTTGCTTCTTCGATCTCGGATCTTAGGGCCCACCATCTACCCTACTCGGGGACTATCGAGCCCACAGGCTACCCCTACTCGGGGACTGCCGCCTGACGAAAATTCAGACGACCCAGGCTACCAAATCCCGAAAGCACCAAACCTATTAGGCGGTGCCCAAATATAAAAGGCTACGACCACCCTAAATGGCTCGGAGACATTCGAAGTCCGTAACTAGAAAGTAAGGCCTTTACGAAAATTTGAAACCTACTAAAAGGTTATCCTCGGCAGAAACATCGCCTAAAAACACTTTAGCATCTTAAAAACCTTCGGTCTCATCGAGGGTTCGAAGCAACAAGTAAACCAAAGTGGCATCAAAGCCGTTTATATTAGCTCATAAATGGTGATGAGTCATGTGGAACTTAGTTCAAGGGAGAGATTGTTGGGTGTGTGTGAACAAAGTCTCACACGGAAAGTAGAAAGGAAAAAGATTCTACTTATAAGGAGTTGGATACTCTTAACGGTGTGAGGCCTTTTGCGGAAAATCGTGTTGGCTTAGCCCAAAGCGGACAATATCATACCATGTTAAGAGTATCTTTGGGTCGTTTTATCCTAACAAGTGGTATTAGAGCAAGGTTCAAGACAGGTTCATCTTGGGAGATTTAGTTCTAGCCGCAACCTATTTGACGGTAATCATGATTTTTAGCTGAGAAATTTGACCGGAGTGCTATACACATTGAGACAAACTTTGCGATGGAGATTTGGAGACGCGGCATGCTGAAGGCTAAGTGACGAAAGTGGATCAAATTTATTTTGTCAGAGAATTCAGCCAAGGGGGAGAATTGTTAGGCGTTGTTATTGATTTTCTTACCATATTTGGTTTTTCTATCTCTTGAAGGAAAATACAACATATTTACCATAAGTGCGTTTTTCTTTCTCAGAAGGAAATTATAATTCTTTCGTATTTGACTAGTTCCTTTTCTTGGAGTAAAAGGTTTTAGACTTCTATAAATTGATGATCTTTTTTTCTCATTCAACAACATCCACAATGTAGCCATAAGGGGTTTGAGAGTCGTGTTTAGGGGGAGAACTTTACGGGACAAGTGTTAGTGGGTCATTTGTGTTTGTCTCTTTGTGAGGTTGATATTTTATACTCTTTTTTATATAATGAATTACTCATCTCCGTCGTGGACATAGGTTAATTGACCGAACCACGTTAAATATATTTATCTTTTTTGTTATCTAATTTATCGACGTTCAAGATTTGATTTACCAGATTGCGGGTGATACCTGATTTTTTCGATCCTAATACAATACTACCACTAACTACTACTCGCCTATACATACAAAAAAGGACGCCACTAGCACAGTACTGAGAATTTCACAGGTTTTTCTTTTTACTATAAATGAGAGCTAAAATCCTGGCGTTTTTGGCTGTGTTGTTGTGCTTGGCCATCAAACGCACGAAACACCTCACTCACTCCTCAGTGTGACTCCCATTTGCACACGTTTGATTAGAATGTGCCACAAGTTTCACTTTTCGGGTCTTAGCTCTACCAACTTACCCCTGCTCAACTAATTTTACCCCAATAAAATTGTTTGCATCTATTCTTATCATTCAGTTACGTATCATCAATTCCAAACTAGTAATTGGGTGGATTATATTATTCCTTATTTAATGAATTTCAAATTTTTATGTATTAAACCAAAATCTATCTGTTATAGCTTAGGCTGCCATTTTCATGGGGTTTGGTCAAATCTGGGTTTGGAACTTGAAACCCAATTTTAAATCCTCTAATGAGTGATGAATAGCTTGAAATATTATACTAACTAACCAACAAATTTAAGTCAAACTAATTTAAAATCTGATCTCTAATGCCTCTGAATTGCATGTTGTTTTAGGGTTTCCTCGAGTGGTTGAAAAGTTGTACTATCATAATGTAAAAGGGGAGCACTTTCTATTTGTTAATTAATTTAATCACTGTGTCTAATAATTTTAAATTACACAGTCCATGATTATTTTATACTTCCCACTAAGATAACATAGATTTAATTAATTATAACCAGATTCTGTACCAATAAGAGAAAAATAAGTGACTATATTCAAGCTCCTCTTATGGGACTCTGTTGATTATTGGAAATTGAGGATCCTTCTTGTTTTACAGTAACCCCCACATGTTGATATATAGAGTTACAGTATATTTCTTTGTGATTAAAATACCATTTTTATCATTTTGCATGTTTCTGCTTTATTGAAAAAGCTTTGAGGATATAAATGAGCCACGTCCATGGAAAACGAATAGAAGCAGGAATAATACCCACCTAGGGTTTTTCTTAAAGATACAACTTTTAAGAGTAATACGAAACAAAATTGATTCTTACTCATGTTAACTTCAGATGTGGCAACAGCTTTAACTTCTTCTTTTTTGTGTGTGTGGAGGATGGTCTTCTTTATTTTTAAAATTCTATAATAATACTGTTAGCTTTTCACTTTGTGTTGTAGAAAAGGAAAATACTTTTTGGGATATTTTTTGAGGCTGTGGTGTTTCCTCAGAATAAAGCACATTTTTTGACGTGTGGTTCTTGTTCTTTTTGTTTGCTCTGGTTGAAATAGAAGCTCAGTTTCTCTTCTTGGTAATATCTCTCTCCCTAATGAATGAAAACGTGTAGCCATAGCATGCCTTGTACATTTTTGATGAGCCATTGGTTTCTGTCTGCTGATTTTGTTTTGGAGTAAGTTTTGTCTCTTTTAAGGAGAGACCTTAGATTGCTTTTACCTTGAATTGAATGAACTGATTCTTGAGTGACTTCTGAGATGATGATTTGGCTTGCCTTTTACTGAAATGTGTTTTTGATTGGATATGGCTGTTGTGGAAGTGAAAGGATGTGGTTAGGATTCTAAGAATTAACCAACTGGTAGATGTTGTGGCTCTGGGGCTACATACAGTTATATGTAGATAACAATGGAGGGGTCATCTGAATTTGTTTGGGAGGGATCAGATAGTTCCAGGGGTTTGAATTCTTCAGCTCTTGTAGACAGGAATCCTAGATTTCAAACAAGCAGCATTAGGTCATCCGGTGATGTGTCGCATGATACCGGGTTTGTTCCAGGTAGAAAGGGGAGGGGGAGAATTGAGCCCCCTCACGTAAATCGTCTTAAAGCCCAAGGTGGGGTTACAGAGGATCGACTCGCTGTGGACCGAGTTGATCGGAGAATAGACTGCAGTGATGTTAGTTTGAGGCAGTGGCTGGACGACCCCGAGAGAGCTGTTGACGCTCTTGAGTGTTTGCACATATTCTCCCAAATTGTGGAGATTGTAAACCTGGCACATTCGCAAGGAATAGTTGTTCATAATGCACGACCGTCATGTTTTGTCGTGTCATCTTTCAAACGTATTGCTTTTATTGAATCAGCATCCTGCTCTGATTCAGGGTCTGATTCATCAGAAGAAGTTGGTTTAAATAGCCAAACTATCGAGTTAAAGGATTCATCCTCAGTTTTGCCTCATGAGTTGGACGAGCTGGGGAGACAAAGTTCTCAGCTTGAGAAGATTTGCACAAAAGCTTCTGTAAAAGTATCTGAAAGCCATTGCTTGCAGTCAAGTTCAGGCCATGTGGTGCAGAATAATAAGAAGCGACAAGAAGAAGAAAAGGAGCATACCTTCCCAATGAAACAGATATTGCTCATGGAAACCAATTGGTACAGTAGTCCAGAAGAGATTGCTGGTGCTCCAAGCTGTTGTGCTTCAGACATTTATCGACTTGGAGTCCTCCTATTTGAGGTTAGTACCAGTTAGTTAGCATGTCGCAGTAAATGGGTCTACTGAGTTATATTTCTCATGACTGCAAAGATGAACTTTTGTGTTTTAATGATTATTATAATTGTGAGCAGCTATTCTGCACCTTCAGTTCACCAGAAGAGAAAAGCGCAACTATGCATAGTCTAAGACACCGTGTCCTCCCTCCTCAGTTGCTGTTAAAATGGCCTAAAGAAGCTTCGTTTTGCTTATGGTTATTGCACCCTGAGCCAAGCACTAGGCCTAAAATGGGGTGAGCATTCTTTTTACATGTGAACCTGATCTGTTGTTTCTCCCTTATTTTTCCCCTATGGCAATTCATTCTTAATTTGTTTTATCCGTGATCGATTCATTGCCATAGTCTTCTTATACCTCCTTTGGTCTGCAGCTCATACTCCTCTAATCCTTGATCTTCCATGCTGCTGTTGTTGTTGTTGTCATATAATGTACGGTACACTGTCATAAGGTTTATAGTAAGCACATTTTCTCTTTTCTGGTAGAGAACTCTTATCTGGAGAAGTCATGGGATGTTTAGATTTTGTGCATGGATGAACAAATCTTACCTCAGGAAACAAGGAAATGCAGGCAAATCATGCTTGCCTTTCTTGCAACAGCACTAACGCGTTCCTTTTTTCTTTCCTCTCTTTGGTTGATGAGATGACCCAGGGTTAATTTCTTGGGCGTGCAACTCCCTTTACATCATTAGGAATAGGGCAGGGTCTGGTTGCCTCTACAGGCAAAACTGTTAGTTAACTGATCAACAGCGTTGCTGCTCTCTCTGCACTATACTGTTCCATGTCTCGTCAGTGGCATCTTCAAATTTCTTACCAGCTTGTTGCTATGGCAATTTGGCTATACTTTTGCTGTTTACCTGCACAGTTTGGTTGAACCTTAATTTTTTACTGCATAATATTTCCTGCACTGTGTTAAAAGTAAAAGGAAGAGAATGGAAAAAGAGCACTAGACTTAGTGAGAGAGAAATAAAGTGAAATGAGCAAAGTTTTCTATTAATTTGCATTAAATGTTAGCCCGTTACCTATTAATCAGATGCATTTGAGCCGTCAATAATGGTTTCCTTGAAGAATCAATCTACTATCTCTTCCATTTTAATTCTTTTTTTTTAACAGCAATGTCCCTGTCTCTGTCCTTTTTTTATTCTGATTCTGTTTTTTTAATTGGGACAGTGAGTTGCTAGAAAGTGAGTTCCTTAATGCTCCAAGAGATGAGTTTGAAGAACGTGAAGCAGCAATAGAGCTTAGAGAAAAAATAGAGGAGCAAGAGTTATTGCTGGAATTCCTTTTGCTGTGTCAACAGCGAAAGCAGGAGGCTAAGCACAACTTGCATGAGATTGTATCTTTTTTGTCATCTGACATAGAAGAGGTCTCAAAGATGCAGAAGACCCTTAGAGTCAAAGGGGGTTCATATCAGGAACCAGTAAAGGATTTGGATTCGGGGAAGATAAATATTATTGAGAATGATGATGCTGGGAGCTCTGGATCTAGAAAGAGATACAGGCCAGGCCTTTCTATCCGCATGACTGAGGAATCGGATGATAATCTAGATGAATGTCAGAAATCTGAGAAGCATGTCGAAAACAAAGGGAGCACTCTGGCAAAGAATTCCCGGTTGATGAATAACTTCAGAAAATTGGAGGCAGCTTATTTCATGACAAGACATAGGGTTATCAAACCAACTGGCAAACCATTGAGTAGACATTCTCAGGTAAGTACAGATTGCAGAACTTCAGTAGTAGCAACCGAAAGAGTTTCAGTGAGTAATTTGTCATCAAAAGAGGGGTGCAACGAGGATAGACAGAGTGGACCGATTTGCTCATTCCTGGAGGGCCTGTGCAAGTATCTATCTTATAGCAAGTTGGAAGTGAAGGCCGACTTGAAGCAAGGGGATCTTCTAAATTCTTCAAATCTTGTATGTGCTCTCAGCTTTGATCGTGATGGTGAATTTTTTGCAACTGCTGGTGTAAATAAGAAGATCAAAGTTTTTGAATATAATTCAATTGTAAATGAGGACCGAGATATCCGCTATCCAGTTGTTGAAATGGCTAGTAGTTCTAAGCTAAGCAGCATATGTTGGAATGGCTATATTAAAAGCCAGATCGCTTCAAGTAACTTTGAAGGTGTGGTGCAGGTGAGCTAAATTCATGATCATGGTGGCTTTTCTTTTTAATATTAATTGTGGATGATGTTCGTTGAATTATTTTCCAGGTATGGGACATCACAAGAAATCAGCTTTTCATGGAAATGAGAGAACATGAAAGGCGCGTCTGGTCTGTTGACTTTTCCGTAGCAGATCCAACCATGTTGGCCAGCGGGAGTGATGATGGTTCTGTCAAGCTCTGGAATATTAATCAGGCAATTCTATTTCTTGCACTTGGTGGATGTCAGCTTTGAAACTAAACGTACTACAGTCATCTAGTTATGTTGCTGTGCGGATAAAACCTGTGTGTATAATAAGTTCTTTTTCTTACCTCTGTTGGTACTGCAGGGATTAAGTATTGGAACCATCAAAACAAAAGCCAATGTCTGCTGCGTCCAGTTCCCCTTCGATTCTGGTCGCTCCCTTGCTTTTGGTTCAGCAGATCACAAGATATATTATTATGATCTACGTAACTCAAAAATGCCTCTATGCACATTAATCGGGCACAACAAGACTGTGAGCTATGTCAAGTTCATAGATTCCACAACACTTGTGTCTGCATCTACAGATAACACATTAAAACTATGGGATTTGTCAATTTGCTCATCTCGAATTCTTGATTCGCCTCTTCAGTCATTTACTGGACACATGAATGTAAAGGTATTTTTCTTTATTCTTGTCGGCTTCACCTGAAGCCGACTGGTTTCATGTCTTCACTGTACTCTTTTGCTGCCTTTAACACTCGTTTCTGCAGTCAGAAATAGGATGTTGTACGCATACGGCTTGTAAATTCTTAAAGAATCCATAGCTTTTTAGCATGGGAGAAGACACGTTTCACGCATGCACATGTCGGATTTTTCTGCTTTTTAGGGGCCATGGTTTGCTTTTCACACTTATGTGTTTGATTGAATGTAATTAATGTTCAGCTCCCATTTAGAAGTTTGTGAGGGTCCATCCACTCAAATGTGACAGATAATTTTAAAAAAAAAGACAAAAAAATTCTTTTACATGTAGAATTCTTACGCGCTTTATGTTTAAAATGGCAACTTCAGCTTACAGTTTGGGCCTGCATTCTGATATCCTGGTATATTATGTGGTATAGGAACAAAAGATTTAGTTATGATTCTCGGTGCAGAACAAGTCAATATTTGCATTAGAACTTCTGCTGCAGTGAAGTTGACTCTAGTGTCGACACGATTTTTTGTGTTAGAACAACCCCCCTCCTTTTCTTCTTGAGATATCTTTTTAAATTTTCTTTGCTGTTGTGACTAGTGGTGGAAAATGGGCGGGTTGGGTTGGAATTGGGCGGGTTAAAAATGGGTTGAGCAAAAATGGGTTGGGTCTCAACTCGCCCATATTTCATGCGGGTAAAAAACGGATTGGGTGTCAAATGGGCCGGTTGAATATGGGTTAACCCATATTATATAAGTGTATTTTTTTTCTAATACAATTTATACGGGTTGTATTTTTTTTCCAGAAAATCTTTTCCAATTTTTCCATGTTTGGTTGGCTTTAATATTTTGGATTCATTTTCCTCCGATTGGAAAACATTTTCTAAAGCTCCTTCTCAACTTTACACACCTTATTCTTTACCCTCTCCAACTCACCCTATACCCACCCACCTAACCCCACCCCCACCACNAGTTCAGAAGTTTATGAAATTTGTGGGTTCGGAATTTTGTTGGTCCGAAAGTTTATGACTTCATGTTTATTGTATCAAAATTATTTATGAATACTCTTGAGAATATATTTTCCTTGATTTGCGTACCAAATACCAAAAAATGAACAAGATTATTACTTGTTTTCCAAAAAAATATTTTCTTGAAAAACATTTTCCATGAAAAACATTTTCCTTTATACCAAACACACCCTTAATAATATTTCTACTGAATTAGGTGGGGTTGGGATGGTAGTAGTGGGTGTAGGGGTGGGGTGGGCTAAGGTGGTGTGGGGTGGGGGTGGGTTGGTGGGGACGAGGCATATGGTGGGTTAGATTGAAAAAGTGTTTTGAAAAAATATTTTTGTTTCTCTTGATAAGGAAAATAATTTCCTTCAATTAGAGAAAAATGAGTTTATAAGGAAAATGTTAAGCTAAACAAATATGAAAAAGTTGGAAGATAACTCACTAGTCTAACCCATATTTTACCCATGAATACCCATATTTCTACGGGTTGAATATGGGTTGAAGCCCAAATTTTACCCAACTTAAATATCACTCACCCAACCCATTAAAATATGGGTGGATTGGGCGGGTTAGCAAAATGTGGGCTCATTTTGCCAGCACTAGTTGTGACTAATCAAAGCAGATCATCCTTGAAATAAGTTCTAAGAAATGAGATTGAACTTCAGTTGTGGTTGAATGTGCTTTACTGTGAATGAGATAGAACTTAAATTGTGGTTGAATGTCTTTTCCTGCTTCTTGTATTTCAGAACTTTGTTGGCTTATCTGTATCTGATGGTTACATTGCTACTGGCTCGGAGACAAATGAGGTATCATTTATTATCATATATAGCTCTATTATTACTTGCTTACTGATGCTGTTCGTAAATATTATTATCATATATATTTACTATCATATATAGCTCTATTTATGACAAGTGAGGTGTCATTTATTATCAATGTTCAAAGTCCAAGCTATTTGTCAAAAAGTATCTCTAAATTTCTAGTTGTTTCTGAACATTTGTTAATGCTGTTCGTAAATGAGTAAATGAATGACTCGCAATTTCTTACTGTATTTGAGTATAAAAGATGTTTCATTACATTTGTGACAAACCAACCGCTGTCCTTTTCTGATCGAGAAGAAAACATATACATGGTTTTTAATTGCCATTTTGTCACAAAACAATACATTATTACTATGACATTGCTGATTCATTAGAAACAATCCACTTCATGTTATGTTCTTTATATTTTAATTGTTCAATGAAAAGGTTTTTTAGTGGAATGATATTATCAATATGACCTCGAAACTTAGTAGTGGTCGACAAACAGATGATTAAGAATCACCTAATCATCCAAATGTTTTAAATTAAACTGACTGTGCTCCTGTAAAAATTTCAAGACCAAGTAGGGAGACTTGTGATGTTAGTTCGACCTAGGGTACATCTGACGTTCTTGATCATATTCACGACTCATGCTCTTGAGTTAGCATGAGCTTTGTACATTTAGTTGGTTTAAGGTGCATCTAGAAAGAGAATTGTAGTAAGAGTAGAAAACAGAATATTTGGTGGGGCAAAGAATTAATAAGAAGCACGGGCTGGTGAAAGCATTCACTTAAGCTACATACAAAATGAAATGTGATGCTCTCAGCACAGAGTTGCGTTTCACGTACTGCAAACTGTGACTTGCACAACATACTACATGTCTTTGTGCAGATGCATATGAATTGATTCGTGTTGGTGTATGTAGAGCACCTTGGCTAGGCTGGTTTTTATCGCTTCTAGTCTTTATCAATTGGTAGCAAGACCTCAACCAAAAACATGCCAATGTGCAACCTAAAGTTGGCTGTTGTATTTCCCCAAAGTCTGCCAATCATCAACACTAATTAGAATACATATTCATATACTACTTCACAAATGTATGAAATATGAAAGTTTTTCCCTAATATTTGCAGAATAATTTCTCATTTCTTACAAATAATGATAATAATAATAACAATAATTCTACTCTCGTCCAAACGCTCTTCTACTTCATTCCTTCAATGTTGTCCACGGGAGTGCTAAAGAAACCACTTCCCGTGCTTTTCTCCTTTTCCTCTTCTTTCTGAATTTCCATCGAAGGAACAGTTCTCTAACAGTTTGTGGCATTAGTGATTCAACTGCAAACATATTCTAAACTGCACTCCGGAAACTTGTACTCCGCAACCAAGCATGCAATGAGACCGTGCAGTAGTTAACTATTTACATCCTCCCTCATATTCTTTCACATGAAACACTTGCTATTATATTATTCTTCTTTTCCTGAAGTTCTAATAGGGTTAAATGTGTTCCAATGTTGCTTTCCGAATATGAAACTAACCGTTCTTGACACTTCAGGAATCAAATCATGGCATAAGGAAATTCCCCATTTTCCTTCTCTAGTAATAAATTGTAGAAAGACTTAAACTGTGAATAAAGCTTCCTTGTGTCCTTTCCATATCCAACCGTCTCTTTTGCTTGTGCAGTAGTTCCAACAGACTATTGAGCCCTTCCACCTTCTAATCTGGCAACTTTCTCCTAAAGCTTAGATCCCATAACTTGCTCCTCCCTGTTTGTTGCAGGCAGGGGCGACTGTTGCTGTTTGCTTTCTAGAGACATTGAGAATGGATAGAAAAGTTTCAATAGATCGGCATTGTTGCACCATTTCTGCATCAAAACTTTATTCTATTACAGATCCTACTCTAAATTTCATGTGTCTGTAAAAATCTTTCCATCCTTATGCTCTTTCATAGTGCCACTCCATGTAATTGCTTTATCTGATTTTTGTTCTCATTCTACCCTTTGACCTCCATATTTATCGCAAGCACCTCTGCTCCACAAAGCTTGCTCCCCCACTCCTTACCCCTCCCCCAAAGAATCTCCAAAATCATCGTCATTAGCCTCAGGGCTAGAGCTCTCCCATGAATGTCTGTTTCTTTTAGGCATTTTACCTTTTTACAGAATAAAACATGATGTTGCCCCTACATTTCCTGTAGAAATATAACCCTTTCACGTGTTGTTCACAATACTTGTCCTCACTTATCATTCCTTAACTGGTTGTCTAGCTTTTAGCCCTTTAGGTGATTTTGGTTTTCCCTTTCTTCTTTCTACATCATTTATACTGCCCTTGGAAACCAACAAGGGCATGAAGCTTGAAGACTGTAGAGATAAGGCTTCGTCACCTTAACTTGTAGTTTCTGGTTTGTGTTTGTGTTAAAAAAATTCGTCCATTCTTTATTTTTGTAATTATATTCTTAGTTTTTCTTTAATAATTAAAGCAATAGCCCTTTTCCTTTTTGGGATGTACTTTTGAGGATGGAGGCTCTGACATAATGTACCAAGGATCTAAACCTTGTGCCTGAATAGGTCATGTACATGCAATAAAGTCAACAATTTTGTGGATGGAATATCTATAACAGAGCTGAGTACCAGGTCGTTGTTTACCACAAGAACTAGATATTTGGTACACTGAAGAAAACCTGATGTAAAGTTCATAAGACGAAACATTTTCCCCACCTACGCCCCCCAAAACAAAAGTAGTACAGAAAGAAAAAGAAAAACTGAGGACTATTCTTCATTTTATCCTTATTCTTATGAATGCTAGGGGAGGGGATGACTATCTTCCACTTGACATTCACATACATGTGTGCATGCGCACACACACTCATTTCTGTTTTGGCAGATAGGAAAAATTATTGGAAAACACTATCATTCAATCAACTAACACTGCTTTCCATAAAAACTATTTAGGAAAATGAAATATTTCTAAGAGACATGATATTTGAACTCTGTTTATATAGTGAGAATTTAGAAATCATTTTCTCATGCTGCTAACGAGCAATAAGTCTCTGGGCGTTACCCTTGATAATATACATTAGTTTAAAATGAATAAAATTGATTGTAAATTAGCTAGTCTTGATTATTTAGGTGTTCTTCTTTTTCTAATAGGAGAACATGACACAATTGACACCAAAAGAAAAGAATTTCTTGCAAAAATAACTTCTACGGGCTCTTAGATAATCCTCCTTTCTCTCTTCATATCTCTTAGATTACTGCTAAGCAGCTGTAGTTACAGTGCCCACGTTCTGCTGGTCTTATTTGGTAAACATCAATAATAAGAAAACCCGGGGACAAATGGCACAAGGGAATATTAGATCAAGGAAAACCAGTGTAGTGCGTATAGTTTAAGATGGTTATGAGAATACTTAAAAGGTGTGAAATACACCCTGCCAAAGAAAAAACGGGGTGAAGGAACCATTAAATTGCACGACTCTCATTCAGTGTATATTTTTTAAATGGTTATATATCGAGTCTTATATCGTTGCATAACTTGTGTATTGATACTTGTCTGTATTGTTCTACAAAAAGCTAATCGCTATGAGTTGGTCATGTTAATGTTACGTGTGTGATCTGGGTTGTGTTGCAGGTCTTTGTCTACCACAAAGCTTTTCCTATGCCTGCATTATCATTTAAATTTAATAGCTCGGATCCGCTCTCTGGTGATGAAGTGGATGACCAAGCACAGTTTATCTCATCTGTTTGTTGGCGTGGTCAGTCCTCTACCTTAGTTGCCGCAAATTCTATGGGAAATATAAAGCTCTTGGAGATGGTTTAATGTAGTTCTTTTGTGGCCAAAGTTTTGGGAGTTGCCTTCGGGATAGAAAGACATGAAAGATGAGGGTTCTGCAATGGTAAATGAATGGCTTGCAGTGAAGAGGTAAACTAAAATGAGGAAATTGCCATCATTAGGAAACCAAGATTTTTGCTAGTAGTTCATGTAGTGGAAGTAGGTCCCTGCAAATATGTGAACATATATTGGTCTCATGGTGAAATGCTGTACATAAAAGGGAAAGAATGCTAAATGTGAATTTCTCTTTATATATTCTATAATTTCCAGAATCGGAATGAAGTTTCAGAAGAACTGCATGATCTCCAGAAAACTTTTAATGTCTTGGCAATGAAAGCAATTAGGCAGAATAATACGAGCAGCATTCCGTGTGTCTCATTTAATCTATGAATCGGCAAATATGCTTCGTGTGCATTAACTTTGTTTTATTGATCATTAATCTAATCTTGTGATCCTCCATTTTGTTTTAAAAATAATCGTTGATTCGATCCACAAGAAGACATGTGTTACCAATCGAAACCTCAAAAGAGACCGTATAATTCTGTATTAAAATAAATATGTGCTATGATAACAAGAATGTTATAATACCATCAAGGGTTGTGGTAGGATAGGCATATGATCCGTTCATCTTTAATCAAAGATTTCGAGTTCAAGACATAAAATTCCGGTACGAAGCGCAACCCCTTTAATGGACCTTACACTGCGAGAAACGGGATTAGTTGGAGCTCCAATGCAGGTACCAAATACCGAATAGGAAACTAAAAAAAAAAAAGAATGTTATAATCACCTAATAAGGTGACTTGTGGTTTTCTTTCTTTCATGAAGATTTGGAGGGTTTTCAGATTTTCTCTTTAAGAAATGAATGTATAAAGATAACGGAGCTCGACAACCCTCTTAACAATTGTTTCCCAAATGAAGCCCAGTATTTTCCTTTTTCTTGGACTCTTTCCATTTCAAGGGGTAGGTCAGGTGAACTGTAAAGAGAAAGGAACAATGGATGAAAGATAATACCTTACAGCCTTAACATCTTATACCAATTAACCCTCTATTCTCCTTAAAACATGCTTAGGAAGATCTTTATATGAAGAACATGTTGAGCTGTATTGTTATTCCACATGGACTGTGTAAGAGCTTTCAAATGTTCTGGGGCTATCCACCCTTTGTCTTAAATTTTTGAGTTAAGTGCCCAATTTTAATATGGTATCAGAGTCAATCTTCCATAAGTTCATTCCCAAGTCCGAATCGAGTTACACTTTAACAGAATAAACTGCAAAATTAGTAAATAAAGGGTGCTTCTACTCTTGTTTTGAGTTCCTTGGCTTAAGCTCTAATAGTAACCACAAGAAGAAAGCGGGGGGAGCATGGACCCTAGTCTCGTTTCTGTCGAGCATGATCTATATGGCATGGACGTGTTTGATTGGACGAAGACACATATATAGAAAGTGTGCAGGGAAGAACAGTGAGTCATGTGTTTGTTTGCCAGGAAATGAAATGTGCAGAGATAATTTAAACAAACAAAGCCATAGATTAGGGCAGTAAAGATGAACCTTATATCCTGTCCAGGTGTAGCTACAAAAACAGGAACACCAAAATAGTGGCAAGGATATGGCAAACTTTATATATCACAAAATAATCTAATGTTAATATGTTATTCTCTGGCTCTATAAATGAAAATATTTCCCCCTCGCCTTTTCATCAGTAGGCAGGAAAACTAATTACACTGGTGTTGACTAAATTTAGCTGACAAAACTAGTTTACCAATAAGACGCCGAAGCCTTTTAGCCCCTGGACCTGGTTTAAGCTTCGTTATATTTCCAACCTTTGAACAACGAGGTTTTCCAGTACACCAACCCCCCGGTGTGAAGCTTCCATTGCTTCGATGGAGGAGTTCTTTATCAATCCTGTCCAAAACAGGATCATCTTGCTTGAACTTCCGTGCAAAGGCAGCATCACTTCCAATCATTTTTGCTGTGTCATTAACATTGAGAGTGTGTGGATGCTGTCTCGGAGGGTAATCCCAAGAAATATAGTGCATGTCGTGGTTAATAACAGTCGTAGCAAATTCTGGGGCATTGCACACAACGGTCTGAAAGTAGCCTTCAGGAGAAGAGACAAAATTTGTGTAGTACATAAGTAGGGTCCTAGGAAGATTATCCCAACCCCATATGCAGTACTCCACAAAAGTACGAGAGAGAATCATCCATGCTGAACCTGTATCAAATTTGTAGAAATAAGAAGATAACAGTATGGTGGTGGGCAGATTATGCTCGGAGTTTGGCTTGCGGGCTATGCAGTTCATGCTGATTCAATGTACTTTCTTCCTAGATCTACCTCAGTTTGGTCAGAAAGTAATGAAGTCATTTCCATCTATGCATAAGATTAATGAATTGCTTCCTAGTGCTTCTAGAAAAAGATTTCAGTGTGGAGAGATACAGTATCAAGTAGAATAACTGATGAATTTCCAAGTATAGATATCAATACCAAATTTCTAGATTCAGCAAGTTTAGCAGGTAACACCAATAATTGAAACATTTAGTAGACTAGTTAAACTGATGCAAAATATATCACTATAACCACAATAGTTAATGTGCAAACATGCAGGTTGCAGGCATCCAAAGATTAATATGAAGATTATTTTCAGTCAATAATAATAGCAAGATAGCCATGCTAAGACACTTGAAACTTATCTTACAGTTCAGCTTCTCTAGCTCTGAGACACTTCAGAGTCTTAGGGGCTTTTGGTTACCAGGGTATTAATCCCGATATAAAATTTGGGATTATAGTTATCCCATGTTTGATTGTGGGTATTAGCTAATACCGGTATAAATTTGTACCAAAATGATGGTGTTAGCACTATGTAGGAGGTGGGATATATAATCCCATAGGGTATCCCAGAATTATGATCTCATGGGATATTCCAGAACTGAACCAAACGACACCCTTAAGGTTTGATACAAAGTCCTTATTTTAACCAATAAAGTATATCTAGATTAAGGAAGAGGTGTAATAGTACAAGAACAAAATTTTACCGGACAAAGTATATGGTGAGGCATGTTTTATTTGCATTGGTTGCATAAACATCGGTAAACAGCTTCAAGAATACTTAAACAAGTATGGAAATTCGATGATCAAAAACTAACCAGTAAAGAGCTTAAAGGATGTGGGAAGAGCTCTCTTAGGTGAGGCCCAATATATGTCAGACTTAGTTGTCTTATAGAGCCCAGGGTCTACAATAAGCGGCATTGCCCTTTGACCCCTGCAATAGGATCAACACAGTGATGCAGAAATAAAATCTCAGTACAATAAAACTTCAAGAGCACAAAGTGAGAGCCTGAGAGAGGATAGCATACTCTTTCCAACCCAACCGACTAGTGTGCTCAATGAAATTGAACTCTCGCTTTAAATCAGAAAAAGTGTATATTAAATCTGCCAAAAATAATTAATAATAATTAAACACCTCTTTGAGGAAAGAAACATAACATAACTACTCAAGACTGACTTATGACCATCAAAAAAAGGTGCCCTTTTTGCTGGTAGATAAAGATAAACAACCAGAGAACTAACCATCTTGAGTCACCAGTGGATAATCAGAAGCACTCAAGTTAATAAACCAATCCCAATCCGTATACTTCTTGAGGAGAATCGCGCAAGCATGAAGAGTGTTCGCAACCATGGTAGGTCCACGGTAGGTCACCATGTTTGCTTTGGCGATCATGTGTACATTCCCAACCTGTGCAAAAAGGGGATCTTTCTCCACTCTAGAAGCAAGCTCTAATCTCTCTTGTGGAGGCGATTCTAGGTCCAGATGAACAACATAATAATTACGCGGATGATACAGCGCTTGCAGCGTTCTCCAAAGCTTTTCGAGATCACCCTTTGATCCAGATACCAAATAAGCAAAACGGGGGACAGGAGGAGCAGCAGGAGGGGCTGGAGCTTGGTTAATTTTCGATTCAGCAAAATACGGGTTGGTTTGATTTATCTTGACATGAGTTGGGAAAATTGAAAAGATTGAATTGAATGTGTGTAATGAAGTAATAAGGCCCATGTTAAAGGAGGTTACAACAAGGAAGAAACAAACAAATGAGCTTATAACCAAAGGAAATATCCATCTCTTCTCCATGTTTAATGACTTCATTGTTGAACCTTATCATTAGTTCATCACTAGCAATAAAAATTCACATCAAATTCAATCCTCATCTACTCTGCAATCGCAAACCAAACGCCCCAAAAGCCCATTCTTGATTTCTTCTCCGCGATACGTATTCAAATGGATCCTTCAATTTACACTCTTCCAAAATTCTGTTCATAGAAAAGTCACCATCTAGAAGCTCAGTCCAGAAATATAACAATACTAAATTAACAAGATAAAAGATATTCCCAAAGACTCCGTAAGCAACTAGCTAAAAATTTAGAGTAAAGACAAAAACAAAACTTACATTGTATAATATATAAACAAGCTAACATTCAACTATATTATATTTTTATGTTTTGTAAATATTTTATTCGAGAAAATCATAGTTTTAGCAGAAATAGACAGAATGTTACACCAGGATCATCGAAAACAGAGAGAATTTAGAAACAAGAGTCCAAAATAATTGGCAAAACGTATCATACGCAAATCCAATCTACTGAACACACATACGTATTAATCTTCGGTGGCTCAAATTTTAGAATCTCAAATTCGTACGATTCCACAACTGCGTATACACCAAAAAAGAGGGCAAAAAAAAAAAACCACTATGATAATGACAGAGAGAAGGAAAGAAAAAATAAACAATTAAAGAAAACCAAGAATTTCAGTACCCATTACCCAGAAATAGAAAAATAAACAGAATTCAGACATGAAAAGTTGCAACTCACTCAATTTCAGCTAAAATAGCAATACCGGTGACCATATAACCATTACTCAAGTATATCCAAAAAAAAAAAATATGAAAACTTACATGTTGTAAACATAGAACCTAACAAAGAGGAAGAACGTTTAATTTTTTTTGGGTAAAATACTTAAATGGGGTTGGTTTAAGATTCTTGGAAAGACGGCAAGTTTGAGCTGAACACGTCGAAAACGAAGAGAATATAATAAAAAATACTATAATTAAGAAAGAAATCAGCTGAAGAAGAGAAATTGGTTGTTAATTGGACATTATTATTGAAAGAATAGAGGTTACAAATAAGGTTGGAGGAGAGACGGAACGTGAGGACAAGGACAAGGACCAAGCTGGAGAGTCGCTCACGTTTTGGTTTTGGTTTTGGTTTTTGTTTTAGATTTGGGCTCTCTATATTTTTGCCTACTTCTATTTGATTTCACTATTTCTGCTACTGATTTCGTTTTGGAATTTTTCACTGTGTAAACACTATTTTTAGTCTTTCTTTTTTGTTTTGACCTGACACACGGCAATTACGGTTTTGTTGGTTTATATCAAGTAAAATTGCTTTTCTTTTTAATCCATTGAGATATAAATATTTGATGTAAGTTTTTAACGATATATAGATGAGTAGAATTGATGATAGGTTATAATTATGTATTTTAGTCGCTTATTATACTCTAGTTTACTGTACTTTAATTGAGATTGAGCTTTAATCGCTAGTGTTTTGCACTAACTGTGTATTTTATGCCTTGTAGGAGTGATTCCGAACTATATAGATATTATGGGATGAATTTAAGTGATTTGTAGCTTAGAAGTCTGAGTAAAAGCTCAAGCAGTTAAGTCGGGATCGTGTTCGAGGGTCAAATTTGATAGTTGAGAACAAACGAAAACTCGAGGAGGCATATTGTGCACTATCTAGTAAAATAGACATAACTTTTTTCTCCTAATTCCATTTGGGAAATATAATATATGGTTGGAAAGATAACTCAAAGGGATACAACTTTCATGTTTCACGTTTTTTCAAATTCCAAACGGAACAGGGTCAAAAACGCGATCGAAACTGCGACAGCGGACCTGATGCGGACTGGGGCAGAATAAAACTCCACTAGCGCGACCTCTAACGCGAGATTAGCGCGTCCGCGCTAGTGACAGCCTGGAAACTTGTCCTTTTTCGCGTAGGAGAAAGTATAATTATTTGGGTCCGACCCTACTTAGTAAATATACATGTGAGAACGTTATTTTTGAGAGATGAGACATATTTTGGATACAAATTCGACCTAAAGAGGCAAGGGAGGCAATTGGGGCATCAATCTTTATTTTCTTCTTTTGTTATTTTGCCATTGACTATGGATTCCTTTTTATTTTTCATTGCTATTATGTGCAGCTAAATACTTTAATCTAAGGTTTTGGTGAAACCTGTTGGGGATGAACTCGTTGGCATGTTAATATAATTTTGAGTTGGTTATTTATTTCTATTTGTTCAACTACGTTTTGATTGTAGTTAGTTGAAGGGCCCTCAACTAGCGGTTCCTATTTATTATGTATCTTCTTGAGAGAGAGTGCATATTTAGGTAGTTGTTGAACAACATCACTCCCGGAGTATAGACGAGAGTTATAATCGAGGGTTTAGAGGTTGGGTTAGAGATAATATACCACGGGTGCAATCTAAAGTGAGTTGTAACGTAAATATAACTAGCGTAGCTCGAGAGAGTGCAACTAGTAAATTATCATAAATGCTCGAGAGAGATTTACGATAGCTGGAGAGTTCATGATTGATAGAGACAACCAAGTCAAAGCTATAGGAACATACAACTACGGAAAGTACCAAGGGGGGAAACAATTGCCTTAGACCTTTATTCCAATTGTTTACAACTGCTGTTAGTTAATCTTAGTTTAGCAATTTCATTGATCTTAGTGGTAATAACAACATCGATTATTATTCATAAAGTTTGAGGAAGTTGATTAAGTGAGAGTTTAGTATTTTAACGACTTTCTTGATACGTTAATTCCCTGTGGGATCGACTCTGGGCTTAATACCCCGGATTATATTTGCAACGACGCTTAGTCTTTTATTAGACACAGTTGAGCGTGATCAAGGATTTTTATAATAATAATAAAATATTCATAACAGAGGTCTCGGGTTCGAGTCTCTGGGTATGGAGTCGCCTTTGTTAGAGAGTGCTTTACCCCCCAACGTAAGACTTTCCGGCGCGAATCCGGATTTAGTCGGACCCTAATATGAGTAACCGAGTGAGAAACCAAACAAAAAAAATTATAATATGATTGTAATTAAAGGCTACAAATCTTCTAGAAGATATTTTTGCATAATTATTAAACAAAAAATCCAAAAGCAGGTGTTGGACGTTTAAGTATTTTTTATTTCTCTTTACGACGACGATAACAACAACCACAATAAACTCAATTTAATCTCAATAGGTGGGGTTTGAGGAAGGTAGTCTATACGCAGACCTTACCCCTAGCTAATGCAGGTAGATCCTCGGCTCAGGAAAGGCAAAAAGAAGAAGAGGAAGGCAAGGAAGGAAGAAAGATGGAAGAGAAAAGAAAAAGGGAGAGATAAAGAATAAGTAATACCAAATAATAGTAACAGGGAATACAGTATCTGAGGCGAACAAAAGCACATAACGTAATAAAAATCTAAGAATATGAAGGGACATGCATGCTACTAAGACTATCGGTGAACAATTATAAACTACCTACTGACCTTCTACCTCAATTCTCGACCTCCATACCCTCCTATCAAGGGTTATGTGCTCAGTGAGCTGAAGCAGCGCTATGTCCTGCGTAATCACCTCTCCCCAGTACTTCTTCTCAAACTCTCTATGGCCAACCTCTCACACCTCCTAACAGGAGCATCAGTACTTCTTCTCTTAACATGTCTGAATCATCTCAGCCTCGACTCTCGCATTTTCTCCTCCACGGAGGCTACTCCTATTCTGTCCCGAATAGCTTCATTCTTGATCTCTCTTTATGAAATTAAATTTATTTGTTTGTGATTTAACTTTTAAATTTTCAGTATTAATCAGAAAGAAATAGCAACGAGGAAAAAAAGGAAATGTAAAAGGTAAGGGATGATTTAAAATAATCCTACAAACGGCTACGTGTAATGTGGAAAGTGGATTTCCGAAGGAAAGGCGAACAAAAGTGAAAAGCAACTACTCCTATCTTCTTTATTCATTTATCAAAGTAATAGTTTTTCTGAAATCAATCATATTCTTGTCTGCCTCAAACTTAATTAATCTAATTTGCCGGCAAACGAATTTAGCCAGTCTTAAGTTTGTTCCGCCGAATGCGTCATCCTATCAATTTCATTAAAATATTTAGATTTAATGAATTTAAGTTAGCGTTTGTCCATAAATTCTTAAATTTATTTTAAAAATTTTGATTTGGATAAAATTTTACTTGAAGATAAAAATATGTTTAGACGTAAGTTTTCAAAATATATTTTACCTTTTTTCTTTTTAAAAAAATATGAAACATAGACTTATAACAACAAGTTCTAAAAACTATTACAAATACCCAACACTACATTTATCAATAACATTCATTATATTATCACAAACATAAATAAATTTAGTACAAAATTATCATTTTTATAATGAATTACATAATACACTATCAGATGACCCGAGAAGACGTAGCAACATTATTACAAATAATAAATGGTGGATTTTTTATAAAATACAAAAGTTTGGAGCAATTTTTAAAAAATGTAATAGTGATATTTTGGGCCAAAACCAGCTCTTGAGTTGGTTTTGACATTTGGGTTTTGCGAATTTGCCAAAATGTAAATAAAATCTATGGCCTAACATATATTTGCCAAAAAAATCTCAAATATATTTTGACAAAATCTATGGCCAAACGGGTCCTAAATTTATATGAACCCAAATCTTTAATACCGATTCATCTAAACTCAGTACTTTCGTCACGAAACATAAATTTTTACGTAAAAAAATATAAAAGTTGCAACAAATAGTTTATATTAACCGATAATTTTAATATTATAATGAGTTTACTGTTAAAATTAATTCATAAAGTTTAAAATCATGTACGCGCCTCTGTTGATGATATTAACAGAAGTGTTTAAACTTTATATGCGGATAGTGTAAAAAATTGTATACTATAATATAATAATGTACTCAACAAATTATAAATTACTAAAAGTGCAAATAAAACCAAATGAAGTAATCTAAAGAGGACCAAGATTTTGCACGCTGTTAGTTGAAATAATACGTGTCTTGCAAAAAAAACACTCGTAAGCTTATTTGTCTTTTTTTTTTTTTTTTAAATATTAGTTTTTACATTACAAAATACTCTAGAGCACAATAACTTAAACGCACCAATTATTTATTACGATTAATTTTTATATATTGGCAATACAAAATAAAAATACTTATAGTTAATAGATATCTTTCCGTGATTAACTTTTTAAATATTATATTAATATATTTTTCCATTACACGTTTAGAGAAGTCTGAGCTGGTGAAAAGTTTCAACGTTAGCCAAGTGAACTATGAGTTTCCAAAGTCTAACCCCCCACGCCCACCCACCAACCTATAATGGCTTCCCCACCCAACCTACCACCATTAATAAGGAGTATGAGGGTAGCAAATACACATGTTAGGTCAAATTTTGGGTCTGCTAAAATTAGGCCGGACATAGCTCAGGCAAACTCGAAATTCAAACTTTTTAGATTTTGGATTATGAATTGGAGTTCGAATTTTAATTTAAAAGATTTTGGATTTTGGATTTTGGATTTGGGATTTAGGACTTCGAAATTTCAGATATTCGAAAATCCAAAAAAAATTTACCTTATATTTATCTTTACCAGTTAGACATTATCCCATTACGGCATTACCCGTATACATACCTAATACTAATAAGTCTAAATCTCCAATAGTATCATGCCCATTAAACATTAGCCCGTACATTCAATATAAATTTAAGTCCAATAAGGATTTCTCTACTAAATCAAATATAATATAACGTTTTCTTTTCTCTCACGCCTCACCCACACAGCCACGCCATACGTGTGTTGGTAAATACTGAAGAGTCAAAGTCGAAGTTGACTAAAGATTGAATTTTGAGGTCACCTTTCCCGGTTAATCTTTTAATTTATAATAGTATAACTTGAATCAGTGTGATGTATTGCATATTAGAGACATTTTTTTCTTGAAGAGACATTATATAGAGTCGAGAAGATATCAAAAACTAAAGAATCTTTTGATTACCATCTTTCTACTTCATTTAAATGATTATTTTTATGTCGAGTGTTTTCTATAAGCTCAACTTATAGGCTTAAAAGGCAGAACCGAAAATCCGATTAATCTGAAACCGAACTCTCTAAGCCCAGGAGAAGAGAGAGTCCCCCCCAAAGAGCGCCCCCCCCCCCTCCCCTCCCGCATATATATACTAGTCCTTTCTATTTATCCAGCGGTCTTCAACATGTATATTGTGATTGTTCATTGGTACTTTAGGTCGACTTCCCTGGGCGCCGCAGTATGCACAGCATCACAAAGGCCTTCTAGTGAATCAACCTCGGCCATGGCCATGAAATGCATCATCACGGCCTTTTGTATACATAATCACAGATTAACCGCTTCCTTACCATCGAATCTTGAGGTCATTCTCATGTGGTCATATTTCGACCCATACAAACAGTAACAACAAACTCAGTGTAATTGCATAAATGTGTTTGGGAGGGTAGTATATATGTAGACTTTACCTCTACCTTATGAATAGAAAAATTATTTTCGATAGACTCTCAGCCCAAACACTTGGACGGGTTGATAGGATTACTAAAAATGAATTAAAACAACTCTTTCTTCTTCTTTTTTAAAGAAAAAAAATACATTAAGGTGGACGTCTTTCTAATAACCCAGGTTGGAGGAAGGAAAGAGTTAAGAACCTGAATTGATTTATGCTTTCATTTTGGTAACAAGTTGAGACAGAATCCCAACGTTTTCTTCTCAAAAGAAAGTTTCCTTTAACTACTCAAACCATCTTCTCTTTCTCCTATTCTCTCTCTATATTTGCTTTTCTCTCTTGATTGAAACAGTAAATTCAATGAATTAAAAGCTCAATTTCAGAAATAAAAGAATAAAAAAGACTCGTTCTTAACTAAAATGTCTCATTGGCCACATTCCTTAAGGTAAAAGTTTGAACTTTTATCTTTGTTAGAATTAAATAAAATGAAGAGAAGTTAATCTTCAAAAAGATTATAGCTTTATTATACTGATAGGACATCAAAAAAAAAATTAACTCGTACAGAAATAATACTTGAATATAATAAAGATAGATGCAATTTTCAAAAAATATAAAAAGGAGTGCCTCGAGATTTATATAAAATTTTTACTTTTAATTAGAGGTTTTGGATTTGAGTTCTGATAAATGGAGAAAAAAATCGAATAAGAAACATTTCTTTCTTTAATGAATCTTACGTGGCGTGAATCCAAATAAATTAAGATTTTAAAACAAATACTAATAAAAAAATCTAAAAATACAAAGAGCAATCCCGTATAGAGGCGGAGAGAGGATTTGAAGATTGTGGGTTCGAATAGATCTTTTACGTTACTCGATTCTAAATTAATAATTTATACATATTTAATAATCATTTCAAAATATATATTAGAATCAAAATTATTGAGTTCGGCCGAACCCGTACTTCTACTCTCCCTCCTCCCCTAATCTCGTATCTCTTAGCGGCTTAACTCAACCTTCATGTCTAAGTTCTTCTTCCTTGCACCGGTCTACAAGTCATTAAAAAAATTAAAAATTAAGAACAGACAAAGTAGCTGACTTTGACTCAAAACATGTTCAAGTTATAAGAAGGTGCAACTCCACTTTGCACGACAAGTCCCATTATGTGTTTTTTTTAGTAAAATACTATTGGATGACTATTTATATTTGCATGTATTCCAAATGGCTATTTCAATTTAATAAAAAGAATATGTGCAAATTTAAATGTTACACGCAGAGGCGGACCTATCTTGTCTCTAGAGGGGTTACGGGACCCCGTTAGTTTTGGCAGAAACCATATATATATATATTATATATATTTGTAAATACAGTTGGGACCCCTTAAATAATTTACGTGTGCCCCTAAACACAAAAGCTTGACCGGAGGAATAATTGAGTAGAGTGCTTTAGTTTCCTCCATTTAGTGGTTGACGTGGGTTCGAAACTCATGTTTAGCTTTTACTCCTTCTTTCTGTAACATTAATTTTTTCCCCCTAAAATCAGTTTTAGTTTAGTACTAGTATATACTGGTCAACTTAATTAATTTTATTCTCTTTGTAAATATCAACCTTCAAATCAAAAACTTCAAATTACAACTTATTGCTCCACAAATGAAAAAATATAAATACTTTATGTCACAACCTTCTTCAACAATCACTTCAATAAAATAGTGGGCATCGTCAACTCTGACTCCACGATGGCAACTGAGAGTTTGAGACTCTTCTTCAAATACTTGACTACTAATACACCCTTAATCTTGATTTTTTGTGTGTAAGTTTTTGATAATTTTAAAGTTTGAACATCCTTTTGATCATTGACTCCTTTTTAATTGAGAAAAAACTAGAAATTTTAAAGTTTGAAATAGACTTAAATCAAACACCTTCCCTTCCCGTAGCACCCATATTGCGAAAAATCTCTTTGTTCGATGCTTTTTCTTTCTTTAGAACTTTTTTTAATACTTAGATGATATTGATCATAATCATTAAGTTTTTAAAGAGTTGCACGCCGAATTTTATCACTAGTAATTAGCTTCTAGGTGCACGTCGAATTTTATCACTAGTAATTAACATATAGTGGTGCCTCTGTAGTGTTAAAATTCTGGGTCCGACTCTGATTACACAAAATATTTTAATTTTATTATAATTACTCTTTGGCGTCATTCTCATTTCCTTGCCACTTGAAAATAATTTTTGTATTTATTTTTTACCTTACAAAGTTTCAACGTGCATTAAGTAAACTTCTATCTGGAAAAAGTTTCAAATTTGACATATGCTTTCCTCTATGACTTAAAATTATTTCCTTTTTAACTTACAATTAGAAGTATGAATGACCTCAAACTATATAGAATACTAAAATCATGATATTTCCTTAATAAGAGTATTTTGATCTTTTTGTTAAATAAATAACTACATTTGTTTTAAAAATAAATTATTATTAATTTGGGTTTAGTACGAATAAATATTAATTTATTATTGATTCGGTCCACAATGAGTGATCATTTTACTTTTTTATTTTGGTCCAAAATAAAAAATTATTGAACGTTTCTCTTTGTCTTACTTAGTTCGCTAGCAATAGTGTTAGTATGATATCTTTTTTTTATAGATGACTATTACTACCTAGAGTTTGATTGCATTCTTGGATTCGATCTTATTTTATCTTGTTGCAATTACCTTTTCTTTTGCAGTTGTTCTCCAGCCGTTGGACTATCAGAAACAGCCTCTCTGTCCTTCCAGGGATATGGGTAAGGCTGTGTATATCTTACCTTCTCCAAACCCTACTTGTGAGAACTATTAGGTTTGTTGTTGTTGTTTACATATCAAAAAGAAATTAATTTTATTTTTTTAAATTTGCTCTTATTTATATATTTCAATATAATTTAAGTAATAATTAATTAAGATTAATTAAGTAAATATATTTTTTTTCTTTAAGAATTTATATTTTTTAATAGGTATACTAAAAATAAAATAATCGCTTATCATGAAGCGGATGAAGCAGTACTGCTCTTTGAAGCTCTTGGAGTGGGGGATGGAAATTCATTTGGTTTTAGAATCCGAGACGTGGTGACGTTCTGGGTCGTCAATCAGTGACCCAATTATGAGATGGAATTTGGACCGTTGATCAGGCTCGAAGTGGTCATTACGTGGACAAATGCCATCGAAGCGTGACGAAATGTTGGAAACGTGGGCCCGGAGATGTAGGTAGGTGGAAATTTAAAGAAATTGTGGGCCCACATAGCAAGAAAAGAACTTCAAGTTAGGGATCAGTCCCATCTACCCGCATTTTAATGCGGAATGCATCTCTCTTGTATTTCATCTTCAATTTTCCACGATTTGATTGCCTCCTCCTTTTTCTTCACTATTCTACAAATTCACACCCTATAATTCTTTTTTTCCTTCCAATTTTGTTCTTTTTTGGCAATTCTTGAGAAATAAATTCATTTATGAGGATTATCTACTACTGCAAATTGCCTCGTGAAAGTCTTCTTCCACAAATAGAAAAAGATTTTTTGTTAAATAGTTCCATAGGTATAGTCAAATTTCTCCGTGACAGTCATCCTTTATAACAATAATTCATTATCTCAAGTTTTCTTTGAACCTATTCTCAAATTATGTTTAAGGTATATATTTTTTATAATAATAATTTGTTATAGCGGTAAAAAATTATTGGAACAAATAAGATTATTATAGAGATTGATGGTATATTATTCTATATCTAAAAACAAGAAGAACGGTTTACCGGTGTACAGTTCAGTGAATTGAATCAGAAATAAATTCATCTTGAATTAATTATAGACTATCTAGTAGCACAAGTTGACGCAAAAAAGCTTTCCCAACAATGGAAAGAAATTTTCTTTTTGAGTTAGGCAGGTATATTACTGTCTATATGAAAAACGATAAGAGCGTTTATAGTGTCATTTGAAAATTAGATCAAATAACAAATGAAAAATAATTTTAAATTAAACAATTTAAATTGTGACCCATTATTTAGTCTAAATTGTTTCATTCCATTTTGAATTAAACAAAGTTTGGCGGCTCTGGACCATAATTTATTTTGTGATTCTGTCTATTTTAACTAACTTTAATCCAATAAATGATAGCACAGTATGTCAGTATACAAGTTGATAATAATACCACCATCTTATATTTAGGTATAGAACCTTCTTTCGGTAAAATGTCTTAAATTAAAATCTATTTTCATAATAAGATAAAATAATTTTTGCTATTCCAAATATTAACAACTATTACAATGCCGGTTAGATTTTCAAAGTAGAGTATTCTCATGACATGTAATAAAACACAAAAAATATACTTTTATCATTTATGGTTAACTGTGTCTAAAACCTATAAGTTTCTTCAAAGATGATTCAGTTTGTCAAATTTTTTTTTTTGGCCAAAAGGACTTTTTTTTTCAAGCCAGTTTGGCCAGGCTTTGCATCCTCGTGAGAAAGACATATGATAATAATGTGTTCGGCCAAATTTTTAAAAAGAAAAAATGCTTGTGATTAAAAAAAAGTATTTTTTCGAGAAGAAGTAAAAGTATCTTTTTTCTAAAATTATTTTTGAGAAAAATACACTTAAAAGCATTTTCTAAAAACTCAACCAAACACTATTGCTCCTCAAAATTGCTTTAAAATTAATTCGTTAGACTCAAAGCCCATTTGGCAAAGCTGCCAAAAATTACTTCATTTTGAAAGTGCTTTTGTTCAAAATCACTTTTTGATAAAGTACTTATGCAAACTAGCCGTTTATGTTGGCCAATGCGTTTGAGTAGTGCTTTCAGCAAGCATATTTTGTTTGACCAATCTTTCCAAAAAGTATTTTAAGTATTAAATTACGAAAAAAGACAATAAATATTCAGTTTGTAACTTGTATTATCTAAAAAAGAGAAAGATTCTAATCAATAGTTATTCCAAAGCAATAACGCCGAGTATATGATACTATTAGTTGGTTTTTACATGATAATTTAAATATATCAAAATACATTTTTCAATATAAATTAAAGAATCTACTCTATGAGATTATCCCAAAGAGGAATACGAAAAAAGAACAAAAATATGATTGTAAAAAAAGGTATGGTAGAAATAAAAAGGAAAAAGAAAATTAAAAAAATTCAATTAATGAGGGATAATTAAAAAATATAAATTTATTGCAAGGTTATTTTTGTCTTGAAAAAATTAATTTATGCTTTTTGGAAGTAACTAGAATTTGTAGCTTCTCCCAAAAGCAGAAAAAATGCTTTTGCTGATGCTCAAAAGCACTTTTTTATTTTTGCCAAACACCTTAAATTTTCTCAAAAGTACTTTTGGAGTCCCAAAAATTTGGCCAAACAGGATGCTTCTCAAGAAAAGTACTTTCTTTAAACACACTTTAAGAAAATTATTTTTTATAATAAGTTGGTTTTAGAAGCTTGACCAACTGACTAGAAATGTGGAAGAATGTAACCAAAGAGATTTATTATTTCCTCTTTCGTTCTGGATCATTGAGGGCTATGAAGGTAAAAATAGCACGGGCTAGTCAGTTTTCGGACTGGTCACTCAAAAATGGTCAGCGTTTGTCAAGTCATTGATAACTTGTCATTATTTTGCTGCAACAGAGACCGGTCCAGCATAATATACTGGAGCTCAGTGCATATGTGTATGAACTTCCAGCATATTATGCTGGAACTCCAACACGCGGAAAGTTCCAGCATAATATACTGGAGCTCAGTGCATATGTGTATGAACTTCCAGCATATTATGCTGGAACTCCAACACGCGGAAAGTTCCAGCATAATATACTGGAGCTCAGTGCATATGTGTATGAACTTCCAGCATATTATGCTGGAACTCCAACACGCGGAAAGTTCCAGCATAATATACTGGAGATTTGAGCACCTGTGTATGAACTTCCAGCATATTATACTGGACCGATATACTTTGCTGGAACTCTAGTATATTATGTTGGAGTTCTAGTATATTTATGCTGGAACTCCAGTATAATATACTGGAGTATTTTTCGGATTTTGAACAGTGTTTTCGGTCAGATTTATCTTTAACATTAAAAGTGGCTAAATTCTGATTACTTTTGAAAGTGTGACTATTTTGAACAACCACTTATAAATCTGACTATTTTTAAATTTCTTCCGCTACGAGGAGAAGGCTGAAAAGTACATCAGCCGTTTGGGCTACCAATTTGAAGCCCATTTTGAAAAATGCAATCTCAAATAAGTGAATGGGAAGACTTTTAGAAAAAGATATAATATTAATATTGTTTTCAAGGCCTCAACAAAACATTTCCCGTTTGGACATAATATTTTATTTTCTTTTCTAATTTTTTTTTATTTGTTTTCGAAATCAGTGTTTGTTCATAAATTTTTTTAATTTGCACTTGAAGATGCATTTTGAAAATTTTCGAAACTTTGAAAAACTCCCAAAAGCTGTTTTTCAAAATTTTCACTCAAAATCACTCACAAAACTTCAAAATAACCCAAACTGAATTTTATGTCCAAATACAACTCTATATTTCAAATACCGTTTTTACTTGAAATTTTTTTTCACCATTATTTGAAATTTTACGATTCTTATGTCCAAACGCCTACTTAAAATATCATTCGTTTG
>MDKI01155323.1:0-16821 GCA_005239505.1 Nicotiana paniculata
GGTATAGGCAAGGGTGCCGCACTTGGCTTCCAAGGTTGTTGAGAATACCTATCAACATCAATTACTTTGATAATAGGCGGTACTCCAGGAATTTGTTCGATGCGATCGTTCTGCTCCTTCGTCTGTTTCTGCATGGTTAGCAGTAAATTTTGTAATTCAGAGTTATTAGTCATACCTGGTCTTGCTTCGAGAGATTTGTTAGGGGTGTCGCCCCTTGCCGAATTTACCAATCCATACTGAGGATTTTCCCCGGTGGCCTTATTGTTTAGAGGTGGTGTCAGTGATGCAGGAGGTGCTATTGGTAATCCCCTTGAAAATTCTTGCAAAGCTTGTCCCACGTAGTCTGCAATCATTTGCCTTATTCGATCTTGTTCTATCGTCTGCTCATTATGATTGTGGTTGTTGTCAGATCTTTATTGGGATGGTTCCCTTGAAACACGAGGGGTTCCTTGAGGTGATGGAACTGGTGTTCCATTCCTCTGTAGGTTGTTGTCGTTGGAGTTCGACATTATTTTAGAGGATATCAATGAAAAAATGAACAAAGTTTATCAGAATTCCCGGCAACGGAACCAATTTGTTTAACCAAAGAATTAGATCCTTTGACCAAAACTATTTCTTGGATGAACACGAGTTACTAATAATCAAGGAAATAATACTAAATAAAGAGAAACGAGTAATAGACAATATTGCAGAAATATAGAAAAGCAAAGTAGATTGTATTCGAAAATCAGATGTCCTTACAAGTTATATTTCCTCCTTTTATATAGGAGGTTTCTTAATATAACGTTTGGTTCTTGCAATAAATTCTCATTAATGACTAATTATTACATTAATTAGGCGTTACCAAGGGAAACCGTAACTGTTATGTAAAGGTTACATAACTTCTGGGCTTTTTATAAGGGATTCCTGAATCTATCCGTAACTCTGTCTAGATTCACTCTGACCGTGTCCCTTCCATGTCTCGATTAGAGCGAGTTTCCCGTGGCTGATGAGTTCGAGGGTTTATTGAATCTTGCCTCTTTGTTCCGTACCTCTTTAAAGAATCACATCCAGCTGTCGCGTTCTCCTGTGTGCACATAACTGGCTGAGTTGTCAAGAGTTGGCTTAGGTGTGAAACTCTTTTTTACCAATACAGTCCCAGGCTAACATAGTCTCAATCCTCCGGGCAATACTCACGGCCTGATGGTAAGCAATATCGGTCTTCAGCTCTCTGGCCATGCTGGTCCGAATACTGGGGTGGAGTCCCTCAATAAAGCGTCGAACCCTCTCTGTGACAGTGACAACCAAAGCTGGTGCATGGCGAGCCAAATCGCTGAAACGTACTTCATACTCTGACACAATCATGGTACCCAGGCGTAGCTGCTCAAACTCCGCACGCCAAGCATCCCTGAAGCTATGAGGGACAAACTCAAGTAAGAACATCTCGGAGTACTGAGCCTAAGTAAGTGAAGCTGCCTCGTCCGAGCTACTAAGCTCAAAAGCACGCCACCACTGATAGTCTGCTGAACTCAGATGGGTGGTACTTCTTGTACCTCTCAAGTCGGAGCTACTCTGCCTCAGGAACAGCTATCCTAGTCTCATGCTGAGCTGGAGCTGCTAGGGGCATAAGAATATACTATGGAACCTGCCCAATATGAACCCTCTGCTCAGGAGTACGGGCTGCAGGAGTCTGTGTCCCTCCTCTGCCTAGGATGTAGCTGGAGCTATCGGGAGTAGTCCCGCCTGAGACAGAGTACTGAAGGCACTCCCGAACGGAGCCAATGTCTCCTGGAGGTCTGGAGTAACAGTAGGGACCTCCTGTGCCCCTCCAACTATAGCTGATGGGGGCTCCTCTACCTCTGCTCTAGCCCCTGTATCTGGTGGCTCTGACTGGGGGCTCGCGTGCCTGGTTATCAGTACGTCCGGTACGGGTACGAACCATCTGCAAGCAAGAATAGAATAGAATTTAAGAATTTGAGGACAGTAACTAGAACGATAAGGAATTCCAAAGAATTTGATTGTTCTTAACAGTTACATAGCCTCTCAAAGATAGATACGGACGTCTCCGCACCGATCCGCGAGACTCTAATAAACCGGCTTGTGACTTGTGACTCCTATGAACCTAGATGCTCAGATACCAACTTTTCACGACCCATTTTTCCCTCCGAAAGGTATCATGACGGCACCTAGTCTCTATGACTAGGTAAGCCTAAAATTTGCGGAAAATGATAGAATCAATAAAATAAAGACAGAAAAGAACTCAAGTAGATATAACATAGTTGCTCAGCATATACACTTTCACTTCCTAAAACACGAAATGTCACTATAGTCACAAGCTATGTACTAAATGTAGCTCTATACAATGAAACAATGGAAAAATACATGTCTTCTATGCCTATACTAGAGTAGAAGATGACTCGTGGGATTTTGCGGACGCGGCAAAATTACCTCGCGGTCTCCTGGCAGCTGCTAGAACGACTCCTAGCCATTATACTGGGTGTTGTTACCTGGATCTGCACATGGGGAAAACATGCGCAGGAAAGGGCGTGAGTACTCCAACTTCGGTACTCCGTAAGTGCCAATCCTAACCCTAGTCAAGTAGTGACGAGGTCAGGTTGAGGACCTATTGTGTTTTAAAAACAAGTCAATATACAATTTAAAACAGTGAAATATAGATAAGCAATGATAAACATGATTAATGGAAACTGGAAGAATTAATAATAGAAAGGGAGCCCTCGGCTCAGCACAACATATATCTCAACAGTAAATATGCAATGCATTACACGGGGAAAGCTCCCGCATCTCAGTCCGTAATCCCAATTTCAATATGCTATGCAGTACAGGGGAAAGCTCCCGGATCTCCGTCCGTAGTCCCAATTTAAATATGCATTTCATTACAGGGGGAAAGCTCCCGGATCTCGGTCCGTAGTCCCAATTTAAATATGCTATGCAATACTGGGGGAAAGCTCCTGGATCTCCGTCTGTAGTCCCAATTTAAATATGCATTTCAGTACAGGGGGAAAACTCTCGGATCTCGGTCCGTAGTCCCAATTTAAATATGCTATGCAATACTGGGGGAAAGCTCCTGGATCTCCGTCTGTAGTCCCAATTTAAATATGCATTTCAGTACAGGGGGAAAACTCTCGGATCTCGGTCCGTAGTCCCAATTTAAATATGAAATGCAGTACAGTGGAAAAGCTCCCTGATCTCGGTCTGTAGTCCCAATTTAAATATGCATAGCAGAAGTATGTTGGATACGGTTTAATCAAACAGTCCAGGAAAACAACATGCAAGAAGAGAGTAAAGCTACCTAAGCATGGTGCAACTAGTAGCAAATCAGAGGAAATCAAGTAAGGACAAGTAGGCATGCTTACTCTTAAGCTAACTACTCAATTAAGACAGGAAACAGTAATATAGGGATGAAAATGAGTGATTTCATGGAAGTAAAAATAGGATTTTAGCAACAATGACCCGTGGACGCACTCGTCACCTCACGTACACGGCGTCCACGTAGCAAAATCAGTGTAAAAATACGTAAGGAGGAAGTATCCAACACAGAATTAGGCAAGCCACTTACCTTAATTGCACTAATCAACTCAATACCACGCTCTTGCCACGAGTATCTGACTCCTGGTGGCCCAAATCTATTCAAATCGATTGCATGGTGTAAATCACTTCAAGGGAACAAAATAGCTAATAATTTTAAGCTAATACGCGAAATTAGGAATTTCGCCCAAAAAGTCCCCCGGGTTCACGTCTTGGAATCGGGTAAAATTTATATTTCCCGAACACCCATTCGCTCATGTACCCACTTGAACAAGAATCAACAAAATCCGACGTCTAAATCTCCCTAAATCCTCAGATTTCTACTTGGGGAAATTTCCGAATTTCTTGGTTTTTCATCCAATTTCATTGAGTAGATTGAGAAAATTGATAGAGATTATTGATATACAAATGGATTAAGGTTAGAAAACGTTACCTATGATTCTCCTCTTCAAATCCCACTGAAAATCGCCAAGTTCCGAGCTCACAATCGATTTTGGAATTATGAATTTCAGACCCTCGGATTTTTGGTATAACCAGCCCAGATTTTTGGCGCCTGCGACACTGGGATTGCACCTGCGGTGCCGCACCTGCAGAAACACAATCGCAAGTGGGAAAACTCATTAAACGGCCTGGGGTCGCACCTGCGGTGGCTGGGTTGCAGGTGCGGCTCTGCACCTGCAGATACTCTTCCGCGCCTACGAGTCTGGCCAGCCTAAGCTACGTCCGCACCTGCGTGCACCCCCCCCCCCCTTCGCACTTGCGTGTCCGCACCTACAGAAATACCATCACAGGTGCGAGACACCAGAACCAGAATGGTTTAGCTGCTCTCAAAGTCCCAAACTCACCCGCTGGGTATCGAAAACAACCCGAGGCTCCCGGGACGTCAACAAAACCTACCAACTGTCCCTAATACCTTGTTCAAACTTGGTCGAGCCTTAAAAACACATCTCATAACATCAAAATCATCAATTATGCATAGATTCAAGCCTAAGAACTTACGAAATTTCTAGAATCCACATTCGATGCTGAAACACGTCAAAACTCATCCGAATGACCTCAAATTTTGCACACAATTCACAAATGACATTACAGACCTGCTGTCGCTTTCGGAATTCCATTCCGAGTCTGATATCAAAATTTCACCTATCGGCCGAAATCACCAAAATTCTAACTTTCGCCAATTCAAGCCTAAATCCACAACCGATCTCGAAAACACATCCCGAACACGCTCCTAACCCCAAAATCACCCAACGGAGCTAACGGAGTCAACAAAATTCCATTCCAGATCCGTCTTCACACAACTCTAGCTACGGCCAGATTTCTAAAGCTAAATTCCATATTTACGGACATTGTGTCCAAAATCACCCCGGATTTCATCACTTAACGCTCCGACAAGTTCCAATAACATAAATAGACACGGGAGAAGCGGTTAATAGGGGATCGGGGCGCTAATTCTTAAAACGACCGACCGGGTCGTTACGTCCTCCCCCTCTTACAAAAATCGTTCGTCCTCGAACGAGTATAGAAACATACCTGAAGCTGTGAAAAGATGAGGGTTCTGACTCCGCATATCCTGCTCTGTCTCCCAAGTCGCCTCCTCGACTTGTTAAACCCTCCACTGAACCTTAACTGAGGAAATATTCTTCGATCTGAGCTTTCTGACCTGCCTGTCCAATATAGTCACAGGCTCCTCAACATACGATAGATCCTTGTCCAATTGGACTGAGCTGAAATCCAAGACATGAGTCGGGTCACCGTGATACTTCCGGAGCATGGAGACGTGGAATACCGGATGAACCCCTGCTAGGCTGGGAGGCAGGGCTAGCTCATAAGCAATCTCCCAACGCGTCGCAATACCTCAAAAGGGCCAATAAATCTGGGCTCAGCTTTCCTTTCTTCCCGAACCTCATGACGCCCTTCGTAGGTGATACCCGAAGCAAAACCGGATCACCAGCCATAAATGCCAAGTCACGAACCTTCTGGTCCGCATAGCTCTTCTGCCTGGACTGATCTGTGCGAAGTCTCTCCTGAATCACCTTCACCTTGTCCAGGGCATCCTGAACCAAGTCTGTACCCAACAATCGGGCCTCGCCCGGCTCAAACCATCCCACGGGAGACCTGCACCGCCTACCATACAAAGCCTCATACAGCGCCATCTGAATGTTGGACTGGTAGCTGTTTTTATAAGAAAACTCTACAAGGGGCAAGTATCGATCCATGACCCTCAAAAATCTATCACACAGGCAAGGAGTATATCCTCGAGAATTTGAATCGTGCGCTCGGACTGCCCGTCTGTCTGAGGGTGAAAAGTTGTACTCAACTCTACCCTGGTGCCTAAATCCTGCTGAACGGCTCTCCAGAACCGTGAAGTGAACTGTGTACCTCTGTCTGAAATGCTAGATGATGGAATACCGTGGAGGCGAACAATCTCTCTAATATAAATCTCAGCCAACCTCTCAAATGAATATGTAGTAATCACTGGAATGAAATGGCCTGATTTGGTCAGCTGATCCACAATCACCCAAATAGCATCATGCTTCCTCAAAGTCCGAGGAAGTCCGACCACAAAGTCCATGGTGATCCGCTCCCACTTCCACTCTGGAAGCTCAATCTGCTGAAGTAACCCGCTCGGTCTCTGATGCTCATATTTGACTTGCTGACAGTTGAGACACTTGGCTACAAACTCCACTATATCCTTCTTCATCCTTCGCTACCAATAGTGTTGTCTATCCAGGTACATCTTCGAGGTGCCCGGATGAATGGAATACCGCAACCTATGGGCCTCTTCAAGAATCAACTCTCGAAGCCCATCCACGTTGGGCACACAAATACGGCCCTGCATCCTTATCACCTGTCATCTCCTATAGTCACATCCCTGGCATTACCCCGTCGGACTCTATCCTGAAGAACCAACAGGTTGGGATCATCATACTGGAGCTCTCTGATACTGTCATGAAGGGAAGATCGAGCAACCACACAAGCTAATACCCGGCAAGGCTCAGAAAGATCCAATCTCACAAACTGACTAGCTAAGGACTAAACATCTAAGGCTAGAGGCCTCTCAGCTGCATGAAGCTATGCCAAACTCCCCAAACTCTCTGCCCAGCGATTCAAGGCGTCGGCCACCACATTGGCCTTCCCCGGGTGGTATAATATAGTGATGTCATAGTCCCTTAGCAACTCCAACCACCTACGCTGGTGCAAATTTAGATCCTTCTGCCTGAATATGTGTTGCAAACTCCGGTGATCCGTGAATATCTCACAGGGAACACCATATAAATAATGACACCATATCTTCAGAGTGTGAACAGTCGCTGCCAACTCGAGATCATGAATTGGGTAGTTTCTCTCATGAACCTTCAACTGTCTGGACGCGTAGGCAATCACCCTATCGTACTGCATCAACACCGCTCCCAATCCAATCCTCAAAGCATCACAATAAATTGTATAGGACCCAGAACCAGAAGGTAAAACCAACACAGGAGCAGTAGTCAGGGTTGTCTTAAGTTTCTGAAAGCTCTCCTCACACTCCTCCGTCCATATAAAAGATGCACCCTTCTGGGTCAGTCTGGTCATAGGCGCTGAAATGGATGAAAATCCCTCCACAAAACGGCGATAATACCCAGCCAAACCGAGGAAACTGCGAATCTCAATAGCTGAGGATGGTCTGGGCCAAATCTGTACCGCCTCCACCTTCTTCGAATCTACCTTGATCCCATCTGAAGACACCACGTGGCCTAGGAATGCCACAGAATCAAGCCAAAATGCACACTTAGAAAACTTGGCATACAACTTCTTCTCCCTCAATGTCTGAAGCACGGTCCTCAAGTGCTGCTCATGGTCCTCCTATGACCGAGAATATACCAAAATGTCATCAATGAACACAATGATGAAAGTATCAAGATAAGGCCAAAATACATTGTGCATCAGGTGTATGAAGGCTGCTGGGGCATTGGTCAGCCCAAATGACATAACTCATAGTGGCCATATCTGGTCTTGAAGGAAGTCTTCGGGATATCCGGCTCCAGAATCTTCAACTGATGATAGCCCGAACACAGATCAATTTTGGAGAACACCCTAGCACCCTATAACTGGTCAAATAGATCATCAATGCGAGGCAATGGGTACATGTTCTTCACTGTCACCTTATTCAGCTGGCGGTAGTCAATACACATACTTATCGAGCCATCATTTTTCTTCACAAATAATACCGGAGCGCCCCAAAGTGATACACTGGGCCTGATGAACCCTTTTTCAAGAAACTCTTGTAACTGTTCCTTCAACTACTTCAACTTAGTAGGAGCCATGCGATAAGGAGGAATGGAAATGGGCTGAGTGCTCGACAACAAGTCAATGCCGAAATCAATGTCTCTATCGGGTGGCATACCCGGAATATCATCTAGAAATAAATCAGAATAGTCCCTGACAACTGGAACTGACTCAACTGTAGGGGTCTCAGCACTAACATCTCTCACATAAGCCAAATATACAACACACCCCTTTTCAACCATCCTCTGAGCCTTAAGAAAAGAAATGACTCGGCGGGGAGTATACTTTAAGGAACCTCTCCACTCTAACCTCGAAAATCCTGGCATAACCAACGTCATGGTCTTGGCGTGACAATCAAGAATATCATAATAGGGAGACAGCCAGTCCATACCCAATATAACATCGAAATCTACCATACTGAGTAGTAGTAAATCAGCTTTGGTCTCAAAACCACTGATAGAAATCAAATATGACCGATATACGCGGTCCACAACAAGAGAATCTCCCACCGGAGTAGAGACACAAACAGGGGAACTCAAAGAATCCTGGGATATCCCCAGATGTGAAGCAAAATAGGAAGACACATATGAATATGTAGAGCCTTGGTCAAATAATACCGATGCATCCCTATGACAAACGGGAACAATACATGTAATGACTGAATCTGAAGCAATGGCCTCGGACCGGGCCGGAAGAGCATAGTACCTGGCCTGGCCTCCCCCTCTAGGGCGACCTCGACCTCCCCGACCTCCACCTCGAGCTGCCTGAGGTGGTGGGGTAGCAGCTGGGGCTGGAAGAATAGCTGGAGAACCTGGTGGAAGACGTGGGGCCTGATAAGTCTGAGGGGGTGCACCCTGATAAGTCTGAGGTGGTGTGCCCCTCCTGGATCTGGGTAAATCTCTGATCATATGATGAGGGTCACCACACTTAAAGAAATCCCTCGGAGGACGTGGCGGTCGCTGCTGACTCATAACTGGCTTGCTGGACTGGCCAGTGATAGCACCTCGAGCAGGAGGCACCTGATATACTAGTGGTGCATAATAAGGCTCCTGAGGTCTAGGAGGAGCTGGAATACCACTGCTGCTGGGAGAGCTGAATGAATGGGGAAACTCACAAAACCCATACCATAGCGTGCTGCTGGTGCACGGGCTCCTGAAAAATGACCAGTCTTTCTTGACCTCTTGGCCTCTCTCTCCTCCCTGTCCCGGGCTAACATAGTCTCAATCCTGGGGGCAATAATCACGGCTTGCTGGTAAGCAATATTGATCTCCAGCTCTCTGGCCATGCTGGTCCGAATACTGGGGTGGAGTCCCTCAATAAAGCGTCGAACCCTCTCTCTGATAGTGACAACCAAAGTTGGTGCATGGCGAGCCAAATCGCTGAAACGCACTGCATACTCTGACACAGTCATGGTACCCTGGTGTAGCATCTCAAACTTCGCACGCCAAGCATCCCTGAAGCTCTGACGGACAAACTCAAGTAAGAACATCTTGGAGAACTTATCCCAAGTAAGTGAAGCTGCCTCGTCCGGGCTACTAAGCTCAAAATCACGCCACCACTGATAAGTTTCTCCCCTCAGCTGGAAAGCAGTGAAAGAAACCCCACTCGTATCCACAATACCCATAGTGCGGAGAATGCGATGACACCCCTCAAGAAAACCCAGGGCATCATCCAAAGTTAGTCCACTGAACTCAGGTGGGTGGTACTTCTTGTACCTCTCAAGTCGGAGGTGCTCTGCCTCAGGAAAAGATATCCTAGTCTCATGCTGAGCTGGAGCTGCTGGGGGCATAGGAATATACTCCGGAACCTTCCCAATATGAACCCTCTGCTGAGGAGTACGGGATGCAGGAGTCTGTGTCCCTCCTACGGCTTGGGATGTAGCTGGAGCTATCGGGAGTAGTCCCGCCTGAGACAGAGTACTGAAGGCACCCAAGAATTGAGCCAATGTCTCCTGGAGGTCTGGAGTAATAGTAGGGACCTCCTGTTCCCCTCAAACTGTAGCTGATGGGGGATCCTCTGCCTCTGCTCTAGTCGGTGCTCAGGCTGCACCGTGTGCTCGTCCTCTGCCCTGGCCCCTGCCTCTGGTGGCTCTGACTGGAGGCTCGGGTGCCTGGTCATCAGTACGTCCGATACGGGTACGAGCCATCTGCAAGCAAGAACAGAATAGAGTTTAAGAATTTGAGGACAGTAACTAGCACGATAAGGAATTCCAAAGAATTTGATTGTTCTTAACAATTACATAGCCTCTCGAAGATACATACAGACGTCTCCACACCGATCCGCGAGACTCTAATAAACCGGCTTGTGACTTGTGACTCCTATGAACCTAGACGCTCTGATACCAACTTGTCACGACCCATTTTGCCCTCCAAAAGGTATCGTGACAGCACCTAGTCTCTATGACTAGGTAAGCCTAAAATTTGCGGAAAATGATAGAATTAATAAAATAAAGACAGAAAAGAACTCAAGTAGATATAACATAGTTGCTCCGCATATACCCTTTCACTTCCCAAAACCCGGAATGTCACTATAGTCACAAGCTCTGTACTAAATGTAGCTCTATACAATGAAACAGTGGAAAAATACATGTCTTCTATGCATATAATAGAGTAGAATAGGACTCGTGGGATTCTGCGAACGCGGCAGCATTACCTCGCGGTCTCCTGGCAGCTGCTAGAACGACTCCTAGCCATGATACTGGGTGCTGGTACCTGGATATGCACATAGAGAAAACATGCGGTGGAAAGGGCGTGAGTGCTCCACATTCGGTACTCCGTAAGTGCCAAGTCTAACCCCAGTCAAGTAGTGACGAGGTCAGGTTGAGGCCCTACTGAGTTTTAAAAACAAGTCAATATACAATTTAAAACAGTGAAATATAGATAAGCAATGATAAACAGGATTAATGGAAACTGGAAGAATTAATAACAGAAAGGGATCCCTCGGCTCAACACAGTATATATCTCAACAGTAAATATGCAATGCAGTACACGGGGAAAGCTCCCAGATCTCAGTCCGTAGTCCCAATTTAAATATGCTATGCAGTACAAGGGGAAAGCTCCCGGATCTCCGTTCGTAGTCCCAATTTAATATGCATTTCAGTACAGGGGAAAGCTCTCGGATCTCGATCTGTAGTCCCAATTAAATATAAAATGCAGTACAAGGGTAAAGCTCCCAGATCTCGTTCCGTAGTCTCAATTTAAATACGCAAAGCAGAAGTATTTCGGATACGGTTTAATTAAACAGTCCAGGAAAACAATAGGAAAGAATAGAGTAAAGCTACCTAAGCACGGTGCAACTAGTAGCAAATAAGAGGAAATCAAGTAAGGACAGGTAGGCATGCTTACTCTTAAGCTAACTACTCAGTTAAGATAGGAAACAGTAATATAGGGATGAAAATGAGTGATTTCATGGAAGTAAAAATAGGATTTTAGCAACAATGACCCGTGTACGCACTCGTCACCTCACGTACACGGCGTCCACGTAACAAAATCAGTATAAAAATACCTAAGGGGGAAGTCCCCAACACATAATTAGGCAAACCACTTACCTTGACTGCGCTAATCAACTCAATACCACGCTCTTGCCACGAGTATCTGACTCTGGGTGTCCCAAATCGATTGCATGGTGTAAATATCACTTCAAGGGAACAAAATAGCTAATTATTTTTAAGCTAATACGCGAATTAGGAAATTCGCCCAATAATTCCCCCGGGCCGACGTCTCGGAATCGAGTAAAATTTATATTTCCCGAACACTCATTCGCTCATGAACCCACTGGAATAAGAATCAACAAAATCCGACTTCTAAATCTCCCAAAATCCTCAGATTTCTACTTGGGGAAATTTCATCCCAATTTCATGATTTTTCATCCAATTTCATTGATTAGATTAAGGAAATTGATAGAGATTATTGATATACAAATGGATTAAGGTTAGAAAACGTTACCTATGATTCTCCTATTCAAATCCCATTGAAATCGCCAAGTTCTGAGCTCACAATCGATTTTGGAATTATGAATTCCAAACCCTCGGATTTTTGGTATACCAGCCCAGATGTTTCGCACCCGCGACACTGGGATCGCACCTGCGGAAACACAATCGCAGGTGGGGAAACTAACTAAACGACCTGGGGTCGCACCTGCGGTGGCTGGGTCGCAGGTGCGGCTCCGCACCTGCGGATAATTTTCCGCGCCTGCGAGTCGGGACAGCCTAATCTACGTCTGCACTTACGTGCACCCCTTTCGCACCTACGTGTTTGCACCTGCGGAAATACCATCGCAGGTGCAAACACCAGAACCAGAATGGTTCAGCTGCTCTCAAAGTCACAAACTCACCCGTTGGGCACCCGAAACAACCCCGAGGCCCCCGGGACCTCAACCAAACCTACCAACTGACCCTAATACCTTGTTCAAACTTGGTCGAACCTTAAAAACACATCTCATAACATCAAAATCATCAATTATGCATAGATTCAAGCCTAAGAACTTATGAAATTTCTAGAATCCACATCCGATGCCGAAACACGTCAAAACTCATCCGAATGACCTCAAATTTTGCACACAGGTCTCAAAGGACATTAGGACCTGCTGTCTCTTTCGAAATTCCATTCCGAGTCCGACATCAAAATTTCACCTATCGACCGAAATCGCCGAAATTCTAACTTTCGCCAATTCAAGCTTAAATCCATAATCGATCTCGAAAACACATCCTAAACACGCTCCTATACCCGAAATCACCCAACAGAGCTAACGGAGTCGATAAAATTCCATTCCGGGTCCGTCTTCACACAGCTCTAGCTACAGCCAGATTTCTAAAGCTAAATTTCACATATATGGACTATGTGTCCAAAATCACCCCGGATTTCATCACTCAATGCTCCGACAAGTTCCAATAACATAAATATACATGGGAGAAGCGGTTAATAGGGGATCGGGGCATTAATTCTTAAAATGACCGACCGGGTCGTTACAACCACCTGTCCTTAATTTTTGTGCTTGTAACTCTAAATTAAGGACTACTTATCCTTAACTTTTGAACTTATAAGTCTAAGTTCAGGACCTATTGTCCTTAACTTTTTAGCTTGTTAGTCTAAGTTCAGACTAAGTGTCCTTAACTTTTGAACTTGTAACTGTAAGTTCATGACCAAGTGTCCTTAACTTTTAGGCTTGTTAATCTAAGTTCAGGACCTATTGACCTTAACTTTTGAGCTTGTTAGTCTAAGTTCAGGACCTATTGTCCTTAACTTTTGGGCTTCTTAGCCTAAGTTCAAGACCTATTGTCCTTAACTTTTGAGCTTGTTCGTCTAAGTTCAGGACTTCAGGACCTATTGTCCTTAACTTTTGAACTTGTAACGGTAAGTTCAAGACCTATTGTCCTTAACTTTTGAGCTTGATAGTATAAATTCAGGACCAAGTATCCTTAACTTTTGAACTTGTAATTCTAAGTCCATGACCAAGTGTCCTTAACTTTTAAACTTGGAACTCGAAGTTCGGGACCAAGTGTCCTTAACTTTTGAACTTAAAATAATAGTTAGGTGGAAGGCTTAGGAGGAATAGGATCATAGGATCAGGATGCACTTCAAGAGTTTTTCCTAATGTCCAGATCAACGAATCTTCGAATATGTCTTGAACGACTTTCTTCTAAAACTCTTTAATTACTACAAACACATATCATGAAAATGAAACATTTAAAGTGTCACATTCTAGAAACAAACTGAAATACTTACTCGAGGAAAGAAAGTGAAAAAGGAACAAGTAGAAGTAAGGAAAGAATTTGAAAATGGCGTATCTATCCAACCTGTGATACCACTGTATTTCCGTTTTGGAAGGAAAGGGTAACAACGTCCTTTCATACTAATTTTAATAGACTAGTGGCTACTTTTGCTCAGCATTAAAAATAATGGATAAAAAATAAATATCAATTTAAATAGTAGTTATCCCATACAATTTTTACTTATTATAGCGTCATTAATGCCAAATAATTTCACAAGCATGTCAGCTTTTCCATATGTACGAAATAAAATGATAATACGTGATTTGACGACCCAAGTGAATGGTATGGTTCCTGCTATCATTTAGTCGAAATGAAAAAGTACGTGAAATTTTTTATGAATAGTCACAATCATAGTCACGAGAAACAAAATGGAGAAGATTTGTCTTTTTTTGCGACAATAAATTGAAAAGTGTAAACGGACTAGTATGTGTATATTTATGGTTTTGATGGCTAAAGTTTCGAGTTTTGAATACCCATGTGGTATACTCCTTCTGTCTTATATCATGTGTGGTGTTTTTATTTTATACGCCCCTTACAAAATAAAAAGATTAGATTATTCTATTTTGATTTATGTCTTAAGATATAATTTCTTTATTAAATATTTATTCTATTTATGTGTTATTTCTTTTTACAAAAACAATTATTATTAAGGGTAAAAAAGGGGAGAAAAAACAATCAATTTTTGTCTTGGTCTTCTAAATGACAAATAATTTGAAACAATATTCTTAGTAACTGTGACTATTAATATGAGACGTAGGGAGTAATCGGCCCGAAAATAAGAAGTTATAGTTTGCCCCTCCAGTATTTAAGCATCCAATAATTTTTGATTAAATCTACATGTGGACCCGACAATAATTTATTATATTTGTTATAAGGTTTCAAACAAGTAAAAAGAAAAACGCCATTAATGCCAAATTATTTCACAAGCGTGTCAGCTTTTTCATATGTACGAAATAAAATGATAATACGTGATTTTACGACCCAAGTGAATAGTATGGTTCCTGCTATCATTTAATCGAAATGAAAAAGCACGTGAATTTTTTTTATGAATAGTCACAATCATAGTCAGGAGAAACAAAATAGAGAAGATTTGTCTTTTTTGCGACAAAGTGAAAACGAACTAGTATTTGTTTATGGTTTTGATGGCTAAAGTTTCGGGTTTTGAATACCCATGTGATACGGTGAGGAGTCTGGAACTCAATTATTGAATTTTTGGACAAATATAATGTTAATAGGTATAAAAAAAGAGGAATCAAATTATATATAACGCGGTAATAAATCGTGTTATACATTAACGATGTTATAACTGTTAAGGTATAGTGCGGTTTATTACCGCATTATACATGCATAGCGTATGTTTTTCCGCATTATGCTGACACCATCTGACCGAAAGGTATATCGCATGAAATAACCGCGCTATACATCAAAAATTCAAATCATTTCCTTATATAAAGGGGTTAGGATTTTATGAAAATCCATTCAAAAATTATTCTAACTCTCGTTCAAACTTTGCTTCTTGTTAAATTCTCAAGCATTTTTTCATAATGTCTGAAGAGCGAAGAATAAGAGTTTCATTATATTGGGGAGGTGAGGTTGTGATGGAGAATAACTCTATGAGGTACAATTTATCTCCACAGTGTCATGTTAAACTGCACTTACAATGGAGTACGATACATTGGTATCGTTGTTATGCAAAAAAATGAGTGTGGGAAAATGTTCGGTGAAACTTAAAGTAACCAGAAGATATCTGTATTCCGTCACTCCGCAAGAGATTGCTTTTTACTCGGAGTTTAACATCGACGATGATGAAACTTTGAGGGATTTTCTGAGGACTCCAGATGAATACCGAAAACTTTTTGTAATCAAAATATTGGATATGTACGTCAAGGTAGGAGACGTTCCCAACAATGAGGTTGCGTATAGTAGGGATAACCCCCAGTCAACGAGTGGTTATTCTGGAGCAGTTTTTGCCGGAATGGTTCCGGCTGAAAGAGTTTTCCTTGATTTAAACGTATCACCGCTGGCGAATGAGCAGCGAGGAAATAATTTCTCTCCTGCTTTACACAATTCACAAGATGAGTGGTAAACTTCAATTTTCCTTTATGTTACGATGTATATTTTTGTTGTATTGAATTTGTATTAACGCTCATATATTCCACAGGGGGTATCGGCCGGATATGAATTTTACAAGTTATGAACCCACGCATAGTTGGATATGCCTAGTTTTGGTGTGCTGGATCATGGTGGTCCATCCGGGAGTCATCACCAACATGAAAATGTCCATCATGGAATTTCATCACATTACGACTTGTAAGTGAAGTGATACAGCTATATGGAAAGTATTTATTAATTTCAGTAGCTTATTATTTTGTTGGTTGTGCAGTGAAAACGAGCAAGTTGAACCACCTGTCCTCACTCAATTGCCCGAAGACGACATATTAAATCGGGATCTGGCAGATGCACAGAGTGAGGAAGAGAATAGTGATTACGACAACAATGCCGAGGAATCTGGAGATGAGAATGAAGGACCTGATTTGACGAGGGAGTATGCTCCACCCCCCTAGACGAAGAATGTACGAGTCTCAAGTGTCGTTTCATTCAAGGGAGATTCCTTACGTTGATAACTTGCCAAGCATGGCGGATGTGGAAGCTCTCACAAGAGATTTTGATGAAATTCGGACAGCAATGTGGGATGAGTCTAGACCAACGGTGCTAGCAAAGGGTATGCTTTTTCCTGATAAAGCGCACGTAAGCAGGATTTGTAAAATGAACAACGTAAAAGAGTGTCGTGAGATGCAGGTATGGGAGTCAAGTCCGGATGTATACAAGGTTGTTTGTCGCCGGTGGTTTTGGCCATGTCATTGGATGTTGCGTCCGAGCAAGAAGAAGACAGGTCTGTGGAAAGTGGGTAAATACATTCCCACCCACAATGTGAAATGGACACATTCAACGGGAATCACTTTAACTTGGATATTGACTTGATTTCTCTTGTCCTTATTCCACACCTTGAAGCGTCCATAAGGTATAAAATCAAAGATTGCATTACATCAGTCCACCAGGAATATGGGCATACCATTACCAAAAGAAAGACATATCTCGGGCGCAAACGAGCGTTTGAAATTGTCTATGGTAATTGGGATAAGTCATTTGCAGCGTTACCCAAGTACATGGCCGCATTGCAGTACTTTAACCCCGGGACGGTTGTTGAATGGAAGCTTGAGCGGAGTCCAGAAAAACCAGAATATATATATATATAT
>ML328659.1:0-35485 GCA_005239505.1 Nicotiana paniculata
GAGTTTAGTTTAGTTGATAGTTAATCACAAGTCCCTGTGGGTACGATATCTGGACTTAAAAGCTTGTCCTCAAGCAAATAAATTAGTTCCCACCTCCTAAAGTTAAGGGTCATTTAAGTGAGTTAGATGTAATCATTCACACATTAGTTGGGATCAACAATTACCCACACTACTCATGCATTATCAACAAGGCAACAATTCAAATATTCATGCATATATAGTTCTAATGTGACATTTGAGTTTCATGAATTAACTTTACTCATCAAGGACTCTTGTTCTATCATGCAGGCCATGGCGGACTCCAAAATATTCCTCCTCTACTTTTCATTTGCCAAGCTCACTTAAGAAATTATCACTCAATCCAAAGATTCGTGAAAGGCTCACTCATGTCTCACAAGAGAATGTCATAAGTATGGCTTCAAGTACTATAGGCTTGCCCCTCATGTGGATCGCCACTAATGTAAGCTCACTCGGTTTGAAATCAAGTAGGAATTATTTCGAGATGTAGTGAAGGATTTTAGATTAGGGTAGGATACCATATGGGTAAGTGGTTACACCTTTCCTTAAGCACTCCATACTTTCATTTCTCGGCACACAATTGCAAATTCTTAGAGGCACTTTCTTTTCATTAGGTACTAGAGAGAGACTTAACATCATTTCTCGTTCATTTCATTCTATTTTTCTCCCTTTTTTATTTCTCAATGCTTGTGATCATAACCTCTTTTTGAACCCATTCAACCCTTCCACTTATTCATGTTTTGCATTTTTCTTTTTGTTATTTTCTTTTCTTGCCTTCTCTTTCATAAAGATCATTTCTTTTTTATTTTTGTGCCTTGATACCTTTTTCAAATTCCTCTTCTCTTCCCCAAGATTATGTTTTAATTCATTTGTTTCACAAGAGTATTAAGGAAAGTCGGGGTGCCAAGAGAGGGTTACGACAAAACGCGTAAAGGCTTATAACATGTTTATCAAATGAGAAAGGCTAGAGGCTCAAAGGGGTTGACTAGGGATAACGATATTGATTGGAAATACAAAACTCAAACGGGTCAAGGAGAACCTACAATCACTTCTCAGACCAAACAAAACTTAGGATTTCGCCTTGAAACAGATTCGGGGCAAGTTCTAGACCCTTCGCACGGATACTTGGACTAGAAACAATTCATCTCAAACCTCATGCAACTAGATCGTAAAAGAGGATAGAGTCGAGAGTCCACAATGACCACATTCATGTTTAAAGCTCACTATGGTCCAATTAAACTTGTCACGACCCAAAATCTACTAGTCGTGGTGGTACCTAACTCGACCCGTTAGGTAAGCCAACTAACAGTCAATATAATCCAAATGAGATTTATAAGAAAACAGTGAAGAATTATCTGAACTTTTATATAGTAATCCAAGGAATAGTAGTACAAATCATGAGCTTCTAAGAATTTGAAATTTACAAAGCTGATACAACATTATCTATTTGAAAGCTACATAAACAGGTTAGCGAAATCTAAAGCTACCGAGGACAAGTGAAAGCTATATTCGAAATGCAGGTACATCTTCAATGCTAGCTCCCGCCATACACAGCGACTCCGGCTACAAAATCTACACGCAAGGTGCAAAAGTGTAGTATGAGTACAACTGACCCCATGTACTACATAAGTATAATGTCTAACCTCGTCGAAGTAGTGACGATACTTTTTAGTTAAATCAGAAAATGATTTCTTGAAAGACCATAATTAATATCCCTCAACATCACGACCAATCCCTTACTTAGAGTGATAACTAGCAAATCATAGTAATACTTTCATAACTTTCATAAGCGCGAGAAAAATACTCAAGACATCAAAACCAATGGCACGAAAACACCCTTCGTGCATTTACCTCATCCTCACCAAATATATGTATAACAATACCAACTAAGTGAAAGAGACGCCGACAACAGAATTGACAAGGTAGGAAACATAGAAAAGATGATATTAGTTAGAAAAGAAGAATATAATTTCACCTACTAGCATGATAGAAGGCATAAATGTAGATATAACAAATAAGAAGGAAAAGCATGATCTTTATAAGTTGACAAGTAGAGGCAGGAATGAATAACATGGTAGAAGGCTTGTACTAAAGTGCAACAAAATAGATACGACATGGATGTAAATATAATAGTAGGAATTAGGCATGATATTTGCAAGTTAAGCAAGTAGAAGGCCTGGGAAACACAACAACAATTGAGATAGAGAACTAAGACATGACAATTAACGACAAGCCATATAAGAACCATAAGTACAACAATAACAGCTCAAGGTAAAGACATGAATGTATATACAAGGAAAATATATCACAACATAATGCATGTCCCTCCTCCTCACCTGCACGGAAACACCCTTCATGCCATGTGTGAGCATGTAATTTTTCACCCACCATATACTCCTACAAATTCAATAAAATAAATTAATTTCACAAATTTTTGTTGAATTTTAGTGTTAATTGTGAATTTATTTTGCATTGCATATTCATAATTCGTCCTTTAAAATTATTTAAATTTGCGTAATTTGGCGCATCATTATTATCAAGGAATTATATATTCATTATGTGTAATTAATTGAATAAAATAACAAACGGATGATGATTATTTGATGTAATATAGTTTTAATAACTAATTGCTAAATTTAGTCATTTTTTCGAACAAATTGTGAAAATTGACTTTTTCTTTTAAAATATATGAGTGTCAAATTAATTGTTTCACCCTTGATTTATTTACCAATCAATCTCTAGTTAAACTGATTTAGAATTAATTAATATATTTTTGTGGAGTTTTAAGTTAATTTAAATTAATTAAGTAGTTTAGATTAGTTTAAAAAAGAGAATTAAATCGGACCTGGGCCAAGAAATACCCAGGCCCAATCCTTATCTCTATACACTCAAACAACCCAGCCCAAATCCCATAGCCCACTCGGCCTGCCCCTACACTACCCAAACGACGCCGTTTAACTTTACTTTCACCTCAGTCGTTGGATAATTTTGATCCAACGGTCCAGAACTAACCTCCTAATAAGTATTTAACTGTTTCAAAAACCCCCCTACCCCAGTTCACTTCAAAGTCTTACACCCCCCTTTCCCCACCGTCTCTATCTTCTCTAAGAGACCAAACCCTAACCGCCGTCCTCCGCCGGCCGGAAATCGCCTCCGGCGGCGGAGCTTCTCCAATCAACCCCATATTCGCACCAGATGATCCTCACCTTTCCCTCAATCACCTCCCACTATCAATTTCCCCAAAAAACCATCCAGATAAGAGTAATTCCGGATCTAGGAAACAGTCAAAACCCTAGAACATGCTGAAGATGATCCCAAGCGACTCTGTGACTCAAACTTACATGAGTCAATGGTTCTCGACGAGAGTCGTCAATTCATGTGAGTAAGGGTCACTTTTGGAGGTCTCCGTAGTCCGGCCAAACTCCGGCTAGTCACCGTAGTTCGTCCAAACCCCTTTAACGGGTATCCCCCCTTCCTTTCTAAACTGTTTCTTGTACTATTAGCATGAATATGTCATGGTTTAATCACTTTTTTATTGTTGTATCACTGTTTTGATTTTTTGTTTTCTTTCATTGTCTTCTTCTACCTGTTCATATTTCTTCCTTATCGTTTAGTTTAAGCTCTAAATGTATTTCATGACAATTATGTTTTGATTTATTCTCGTCAATTAAGTAATTAGGTTTCTCTGATAACCATTTTTCCTAACTTAGGTCTTGTCATTGTCTGTATGTATGACTGTTCTTCTTTGATTCGCACTACCTTCGATTTGATTAATTCAGTGTTTAACATGTTATGCACATTCCTGACTGTTTTGTAACCATGTTTAGTCACTTAGGATTTCCTGTTAATCATCATTGATTTATTAGGTGTTCTACTTGTTAAAATTAATAGTTAGTTTTATTGATTCATGCTTAAGTTTTCCAGAATACTTTTACTGTCGCTTTATCTCCTCTCTAAATGCTACTGTCTACCCCCATTTGATTAATCACCCTAACTTTAGTATAGTCTGAAGATTAATCATTCACCTAGATTAATTGATTAGTTAATTAGGCTCCTAACTTCATCAAGAGTTAGTTACTAATATAATTAACTAAGACCAAGGATCAATTGACTAAACTAATTGAGCACCCTTAATTAATTAAGTCCTAATGCTAGTTAAGAAGAACTATTAGTTTTAATTAACCAAAGTAAGCTAATTAGGATTAACTAACTCAAGTTAATAGTTAACCCCAATCAGCTCAACCCTAGTTACCTAAGAGTAATTCTAGAGACTTCAAGGGGTAGTATAGGATTTTTAGTAAGGGAATCTTGTGTGTAACAACCCAAGAACCTTCTAGAATAAAGAAATCAGATTTTTTAGGGTTAAAAGGGTAATTTCAAGGGCTAGAATTTTCTAGAATAGGTGCAGTTGTCCTAAAAGGATAGGGTTGACAACTGCATTTGTACTATTTTCAGCTTATTGGATAAGGAATATTCTAAGCATATCCTATCCCAAATACCCCTGTATATACACACACTTTTTACCACTAAAAGGGGATCCTTTTTTGACTACTGAAAATCTGGAAATATACATAGACTTTGAAGGGAATTCTCTGCATTTTTACCACTGAAAAATTGACTTCATACACAACTTTCATTTTCTATTCTGAAATCTCTCCTTAGAATTTGAGAAGAAGTAGAAAAATAAAAAAAAACAAAAATACAAATGGGTATCAAATCTGATTCTGCCTAGTTCTGGGTTTAAGGAGTAGTTTTTGGCTATTGATTTCTTCCAAAACTTTCGATTTTTTCTTGGGTTTAAGCTGCTATTGCTGCTGGGTATTCTCTCCTTGAATTTCTGACTATTTACTGCCGCTATTAAGCTCACAAAAGCCTCATTTTCGGATTTTTATTTGGTCTTCAACTTTGCTCTTATTTTCTTCTACTTCAAGGTATGTAAACTTCACCTTACATGAGGTAGAACTGCTGATTGTAAAAAGTAATGTGAAATATCAATGTTCTTCAATTTCTTTTCACTGTAACTTCATTTTCATAGATAGACATGCCTACATCTGCTGAAAATTACATATCCAGTCCCTTTCTTGCTCAAATATGAATGCTAAATTAAAACGTGCTAGCCAAATATGTGTTGGTTTATTCAAGCTGTTTGTATGTTCTTTTTTTTTTTGTATTATGTGTAGTAGAGCATCATTAGAGTTGAATCTGACCCCTTTAATGGTCAGATTCATTCTATGGGATGCATAAAAATCTGTTTATAATGTTGTCCATGCATTAAAATCTTAAGACTTATGGTTTTAAAAATCAATGATGAAATGAAGGCTTGAGTCCTTGAGGTACTGCTGGCTTGCACAGGAGCAACAACCTCTCATTTTTTCTTTTCTTATTTCATTATTTAGAAGTAGTATTTCATAGCAAAAGTTGAAAATGTAATAGTATAGAGTTGTAATAAAGACTGGACATTATTGAATTCATATCCAGTTTTGTATTGCTTCACTTTATGAAGTCGGGCCAGCCCGCTAAGGCCTGATTCGATCTGGACTCTCAGGCCATTGGGCCTAGATGAGACAAAAGCGCAAAAGCCTTAAGGCTATACCTTCGTTTCAATAATTATTTCCATAGGGATTGTTAGTATTTGATTAGGATCTGAAATTCCTTTGTATAATTTCAGTATAAAAATGAATTTGTCTGAAGACTCCAAGTTTTAAAAAATCTGTTCTCTTAAAATTCTTATGATTTACCAAGAAAAAAAACTATTTCTTTTCATATCTGATGAATTTTTAAATGTATAAGTATAGATTTTCTATTCAAAAGCATTTCGTATGAATTTGTACCCAAATTAGTCTGTCCGAAATCTCCTTGAAAACATTTACCAAAATTCCGGAAACAATCATTTCAGATTCAACGACTTTCGAAAATATATAAACAGGAATTCGTAATTCAAAATATTTTTAATTCATCTCATTAGATTTTCTGAATTTACAATGATAGATGTATGAAAACTCCCGTGTAAGACCTAATACATATGAATCATGATTTGAAAGGCATGTATTTAGGCCATATGAAATTAATAAAACTATTCTACTATAGCTGAATGTGTTAACTTGGCTCTTCAAATATGTAATTTGTGAATCAATAATATGTTAGATTTCTTGTAAACCTTTCATTGTTGACATGCTTTTTAATGGAATTAATACAGCTTTACTTCCTTCACAAATAGCCATGATTAAGATTGGCCAAAAAGAGTTAAATGGTAAAATGGGCTAGAATATGGCCATAGCCTAAAAATCTTGTCCTTTAGTTAAGTTTAATTTTAGACAATCTTCACATACCTTATAGATAGAATCATGCCCTTTAGATTGAAATTTGACAAAGAATCGAATATTATTCCAAAACTACCATAACCTACACTCGAGAGTGGCAACTCATGCCCCCGATCCTTAACTCTAAACAACTAATATAAATGAACATAACAATCACGGGTGCATTTCATGTGATGTTTTTCCATGTGCTCAAAAACAACAAGTGTACGCCAACGTAACTTGTCCAAGATAAATCCATAAACTTCCTAATCGATCTTAAAACTAAAACGCTCTCTCGAAAAATAGAAAACTTTGCCTCAAATAGGCACTATAAAATCGTCATGACCATAGTCTTGACCACGTAATCCACACTCGGGTGCGACAACTCATGTCCCCGTCTTCAAATTCAGAATATAATAAAACCACACGTTATAATTGCGGGTACATTTCATGTGGCGTAGTTATAATATGTCCAAAAATAAATAAGTGCACGCCATCGTGACTTATTTCAAGATAAATCCATAAATATTAAAAGTGGTTGAAAGTTAAAAAGGCTAAATGCACAATAGGCTAAAAATATGTAAATAATAAGATAATTAGGCCAAATATCAATAGTTAAGCGATCGTGCTAGAGCCATGGAACTCGGGAATGTCTAACACCTTCTCCCGGGTTAACAAAATTCCTTACTCGAATTTCTGGTACGCAGGTAATTTAAAACAGAGTCAAAATTTCCTCGGTTTGGGATTTTAAAACAAAACGGTGTCCCGGAGCATCGTCAAAAATCCGGGTGGCGACTCTAAAATAATAATAATAAGCCCCAAAACCGAATAATGTCATTTTAATTGGAAAAACTCCCTTACTACCCTCGCCCGGGTGGAAAAAGGAGGTGTGACAGCATGAACTCGTGATAACATAAAATCATGATAATATAAATGCAATGACACGACATCACCCTTCGTGCTTTTACTCTCAAATGAAATGGCACAGCATCATCCTTCATGCTTTACACTCACATGACATGGCACGACATCACCCTTCGTGCTTTACACTCAAATGAAATGGCACGGCATCACCCTTCGTGCTTTACATTGTCCTTCACATGATAAAATATATGAAATGGCACGAGATAACCCTTCATGCTTTACACTCTCCCTCACATGATAATATATATATACACACACTCACACTCACACTCACACACACAATGACACGGCATCACCCTTCGTGCTTTACACTCTTCCTCACCAAGCACATGTATATCAATGAGAAGCAAGGTAGGAAGCATAAATAACATTAAGGAAGGGGGTTAAACGAATGTTCCAAATGAATCTCAATCACAACCTTCAAGCCGACAATGATTCAATAACCCTCCAGAACCTTATTTTTCAAGTATTTCAAAATTTCTCAATATGATTTACAACTTAAGTATAAAATCTAATATTTCAAGAATAATCATTGTAGCAATGTACTAGTGATTAAGCATAATGACGACCGAATTAGACACATCAATGTTTCACAACATTCCATCAAATTTTTAATATAAGTTATAGTAAATTAAATCTTGGTTTCTAACATTAAATTTCATATTATTGGTGTCTAAGAGTCAAGTAAGACATGAAGCAAGAAGGTCACGTAATTATACAAGGCAAAATTTATAGCATAATCTACCCCCGAGCATCGTTAACCCTGGAACATGTATATATGCTTGTCACCTCATATATGTATCACCCCCACGTGTAGAAAATAATGTCAAATAGTGGAAAGAATTCCCTCAACAAAGTTAGGCAAGACACTTACCTCAATTCGGCCAACCAAATAATCAATTTATCTTCTTTATTTACAATTCACCTCCATCCGGCTCAATATAGCCAACGACGACTTAAATACATCACGCAATGCAAGAGAAAACAATTTCGATTAATAAAGCTATGATTTTTATGCAATTTCCAAAAAGTCAACAAAAGTCAACCCCGAGCTCGCTCAATCTAAACCCAGGTCCAAGGGTAGGTCTTGACTACCCATAGCCCCACGATTCCATATACGGGATTTGTTTCCAAATTCGAGTCATATTCGACTCTCAAATCCCACATTTTCATTTTTTAAACTTAGACAAAATCCCCAAATTTTCCCTAGATTCTTATGAGTTGGATATTAAATCTAATGTATAATAATAAAATATAATTGAAAATTAATTAGAGGTACTTAACCAATGGTTTGGTATGAACATTCCTCAACAAAATCTCCTCCCATCGAAGCTAGGGTTCAAAATATAATACAATGAGGCTATATCTCAGAATTACTCAACTATATGCAGGTTGCATATGTCGCATTTGCGACATTTGCGAACCCCGCAAAAGAGAACAATTCGTCAAAAAAGCGAACCAAGAGACTTCCTGCTAAGGTTGAATTTGCGACCCAATTCTTTGCAAATGCGAAGACAGCTGCCTCGCAAAAGCGGCAGGAGTCCTCGCAAAAGCGATCAACCACTCTTCGCAAATGCGAGGGATTTTTTCGCAAATGCGAATTTCTCCCTAGCAGCCCAGTTTCACAAAAGCAAGGGCCACTTTGCAATTGTGATAGTCCCATTTGTGATAAAAACATTGCAAATGCGATGACACCAGTACCAACACTCAAAAATTATAAAAAATCATTCCAGAACCAATCCTAAACTTACCCGAGCCCGCGAGGCTCCAAACCAAACACCCACAATAGTCCAAATAAATTACGAACTTGCTCGCGTGATCAAAACATCAAATAACCTCTAAAAGTATGAATCAGACGCCAAAACGCATGAGGATCACAATAAACTTCAAGAACTTCTATAATCACATCCAAGCGTCAGATCCATATCAAATCAACTCCAAATGACGCCAAATATTTGCAGGCAAGTTCCATATGACGAAATGGAACTACTCGAGGCTTCAAATCATGTATAACAACCTCGAAATGACGAATCACACCTCAAATCAAAATCAATGAACTTTGAACTTTCAACTTCTAAAACTCGCGCCGAAACATATCAAATCAACCTGGAATGAACTCAAATTTTCCGTACAAGTCCAAAATGACATAAAAAATCTATTCCAATTCCCGAAACTACAATCCGTATCCGGTATCCTCAAAGTCAACTTCCGATCAAACTTATGAAATTTCTAAACCTTCAAATTTTCCAACTTTCGCCAATTAGTGACGAATCCTTCTAGAAATATCCAAATGAAAATTTGGGAATATGCTCCAAAATCACCATCTAGAACTAATAGAACTATCAAAACTCAAATCCGAGGTCAAATGTTAAAAGTCAAACTTGGTCAACTCTTCCAACTTAAAGCTTTGATCTTGAAGTTCATTCTTCCAAATCGATTTCGAATAGCTTGAAAACTAAAACCGATGATTTACACAAGTCATAATACCTCGTGCGGAGATGCTCGTTCCCTCAAACTACCGACTGAAGTGCTAATGCTCAAAACAACTAGCCAAGTCGTTACAAAACCATTCATGAAATGGGGGATGGATATAGTTGGTCCGCTGCCACTAGGTCCCGAAAAGGTAAGTTTCTTTTTAATTTTAACTGAATATTCACTAAATGGATTATAGCAGGTCCTTACCAAAAGATCGTTGAGCACGAAGTCATCGTCTTCCTGTGGGAACACATAATTTGCCGATTTAGAATACCGAAGGAAAATGCCTACAACAATGGACAACATTTCATAGGCTCCAAAGTCACAAAATTTCTCGAAGACTTGAAATCAAAAGGATTACATCCTCACCGTACCATCTAAGCACTAATGGACATGTGGAGTCAACCAATAAGCTGATTATCCAAAACATCAAAAAAGAGGTTAGAAGTTTCTAAAGTCAAGTGGCCCGAAGAGTTATCGGGCATACTACGGGTGTATCTGACAACGGCAAAATAAAGCACGGGAGAGACACCTTTTTCTCTCGTATACAGCGCGGAAGATCTGATCCCAGTGGAAGTAGGGGAACCAACCGTACGGTTTTCCTAAGCAAAAGAAGAAGAAAATAATGAGGCCTTGCTGGTGAGGCTGTATATTCTCGATGAATGCATAGACTTGGCACACGTGAGAATGGTGACTCAGAAGAAAATGATGAAATATACTATAATCAAAGGGTCAATCTCCGTTACATCAAAGTATGAGACTTGGTTTTGAGAAAGGTGATGTAGAATACTCGAGAAATGAACACTGGGAAGCTAGGTCCAATGCAGGAAGGCCCTTACCGGGTTTTATATGTCACCGACAAAGGGTCGTACGAGCTAGAAAATCAAGATAGAGTCAAATTTCCCAGGAACATGTATCACCTCAAAAGGTATTACTACTGATGGATCCTATCTATACTGGATGTATGTGTTGCACTCTCTTTCCCTTCGACCATTTTTTGTCCCAATAGGGTTTTTCTGGCAAGGTTCTTAACGAGGCAGCAACGGAAAACATACTCTGAAGGGAGTATCATCGGCAAAGTTAAGACCTTTAAATGATAAGGAAATGAAATCATAAACCATTATGGGATGGTTAAATATTCTTTAGCTCGACGACAAGTTCCTGATGGGAAGCAAAACTTGCCATCGTACCGAAGACTATTCAACCGTTCACGTGTTGTTTCCACTTACAAAGCAAGACTTCCAGTATTCATTCGCATGCTTCGCATTCAAAAACTGGGGGGGGGGGTATTATTGGATACGGAAGCAAGCATTCCATGAAAGTCGGGACCACGATACTCGGGAACAATAATTCTTCATCGAGACCGGGGACTACATGGCCAGCCCTGTAAAAATACGTTGTATGAGTTAGCCATATGCATTAGAGAAATTATTTTAACAATCTAATTCTTATGTACTTATAAAGATAGAAGGAATAAAATAAAGTCCTTTCATTTTTATCTTGCTTCTTGTCCACACGATGAGTTAATTTTATCATTTGAAAGTTAATAGAAAACTTCAAATGCTTGTGCCGGTATGAACAGGAGATGTCCTCTTCAAGACCATGGTAAACATAAGAGGGCCCTCTCTTATGAAACCTTCATCGCAAAGGGTTGATTCCGGAAGCATTTATGACCGGAACAAGAAACTATCGGAGGAAAATACACACGAAGCCTTTACTAATTCGACGCAAAAAGAATAAAATTTGCGCAATTCGGGGGAAGTGGGCAGATCAGCCGCTAGCTTGAGACCTGGATATTCATCATCATTCTATTCAAGCTCCTCCTTGGTTCCTGAATACTCGGAACCAATACTCGAAGAGTCAGTTGTATCAAGCTGAGAAGGGATACATTCTTGAACAGTTAACTCCAATGCTCGGGCCTTGGCGATGCAATCATCAATATCAACGATGCCCGCTTTGGCCTCCTCCAAGGTTTTTCTCCTCATATGATAATAAAATATGTCTTTTCAAATATGAGGGAATCCCCTTTGTGTTAGAGATTTGGTTTAAGCCTGTCAACCTCGGCCTGAAGGCCATCCCTCTCGGATCTCACGGCGACGAGTCTAGAATCAAGATAACATATTGTAGAAAGGTGAAACTAGTTTTTCTCCATGATCTTCTTGAATCGCTCCTCCATCCTAGACCTATTCTCCTCGACAATATTAGTCTCCTCGGTTTTGGAGCTCAAGGATACCTCCAAGTTATTTACCTGTTCAAAGGAGGCAGACTCGCTCCGCGGCAACAAACACAACATCTTGAATTTCACTGTACATGGCCTTAGCATCTTGGAGTTGTTTGAGTGTCTTCTTGGATGTGAGCCATCAGTTCTTGCTTACTTTTATGCAACCATTCTTCAAGCTCGCCTGTTTTAGAAGCTTTTGCCTCTAGCATGAGAGGCGCGCAACAAGTTTATTCCTTTCAGCCAACAGTTGATCCTATTCAGAGACAAGTCCTTCTTTATGAAGAATCAATCTCTGAAGGCCCTTAGAAGCAAAGAAGTTGTCCTGCAAAAGTATAGCGAGGTTAGAAATCATGTTCCAATAGATATGCAGAAAACAAGTAATAAGAGAACAAGTACGATATTGCTGCCGCATTATGCATTGCATTATTCAAAAGACACTCTCCTGAAAGAGAATGTATATTCTTCTTATCCTTCTCTAAAGCCAGTGAGTTAAGGTAGTTTGCGAGATCCACCAGCCTAAATAGCAGATGGCACCCCTTCGAAATAAAAGTGTGGCACTCCTCCCCCCCTCGGGGATCTGGAGAAGGGGTGAATAATTGTTCCCAAAATTCCCATGGTCAGGAAACTGGGGAGGAGAAGACCCTACTCTAAAGTGTCTGTGGTCGGTGGAAGAGATCCAGAAGATGCTGGTGGCGAAGGTACAAATGGTGTGGAGGTACGTGAAGTTATTGGCATTATAGGTTGAGAAGAAGCTGCAATAGGAGCATCGCTGATTATTGGTTGCTCAGTGTTCGAAGGCAGAAGAGGCCCGAGATCCGAGCTCCTTGGACCAAAAAAAATAGGGATAGGACAACGAGAATTGGCATTTCTACCAGTGCCATCTTGCCCAAAGCGCTTGTACCTCATCTACGATCGGGTTTTGAACCTCTCCCCGATGAGCATCCAGTTGAGATGATGAAGATCATTTTCTCCTTTGAAGTGAAGCCTCTTCACCACTAGCTTCTCCTATGTTTTCAACGACCACTATGACCGTGGTCGGTTTGGTCGTGGCCTTCTTTATTTTCTTATTCTTATCCTCAGTCGATAAAGAGCACTGCCTTTTTGGTTGTTTATTCTCTGGCTGGGGACTCCAAGAGGAAGCACTCCCACCATAAATAAATTCGAGGGCATCTCTTCGAGTGAGAGGACTTTGTAGCAATCTCACAGACTCTGCGGGGTCAGCCAAAACATCAGCTTTGGGGCAGGTGACAGAGCCCTGTGGGAGTGTTGAATAAAGCAAAAGATATAGTTAGAAAATCTACTTATGTTCATATAGAAGCAAAAGGGAGAAAGACTCAGTTTACCATGGTTTTTGGATTTCCACCCATATTTGGGGGCCATCTCCTTCCTCTGACGGATTTTTGACGTTGTGATATCCAGAATCTTCTTTACCCATTGGTCGAGGCCTTGAACCCTTGGTGGTGTCCACCAAGTAGCTGAAATAACAAAAACAAAGAGGTCAATAATGACAGAAAATGGTTGTTTTACGAAGGAAAGATATGAATAAATTACAAACTTACGTGAACGATTCCATGATTCAGGAAAAGATGGAGTTGTGGTCGGGATGATATCCCTGGTAGCAATAATGACAAACCGCTCCATCCATCCACGACCAGTGTCATTATCCATGCTGGTGAATAGGACGTGGTGGCCATATTTCTTGAAGTTCATTACTCCCCCGCGGAAGATTTTGGGGAAGTGGAGATTTATCATGTGTGCCAGGGTTAGGGTTTTCCCAGTCTCTGTGCACAGTTGGCATAAACAAGCCACCATTCGCCATATAGAAGTGCCTACTTGTCCTAAGTAGATCTGGTACCTCTGACAGAACTCCAAGATCATGGGATCGAGCCCTACGCTCAACGAAAACAGACTCAAGGTGAAGGGATACATATATACATACGTAAAACCTTTCCTGGTGAAGGTAACCCGCTCTACCAAATATGGAGCATGGATGTTAAGGTCTAGGCAATTTCAGTCCTCCTTCACAGAAGGAATACTAGAAGGGAGAATAGAGGAGGGGTACCTGCTAACAACCCAAGTCCGTGAAGACGCATGAGGGAACTTCTCTTGGAAGTCATTGACGATATTCAGGTGTTTGGGTACAATTGTGCTCGCCATGGGAGGATCAGTGTCAATGTCAACTTCTTTTTCTTTGTTTCTCTTCAGGCCTCTACCGAAAAAAAGATCAGAGTTTCTAGAATAAGTAGGAAAAGCCATGGTAATGGAAGGACAGTAAGATATTAGAGAAAGTTAGAGAAGATGAAATCTTTTCTAAGCAGGAGGAGCTTGAATGCATAGAAGATAGTAAACTTATAAGAGTATTAGAAGTGAAAGAGTTAAAATATTGTTGAATTGTGGGCAACAAGTGTTTGGGGGATTAAATGCGAGAATACGTGTGTCCTTTAAAGCGTTAGAGATTGTTTAGAAGATTTCCCGTCAAGAAAGGGATATTCACTAACTTCCCGGTGACACAAAGATATGCCGCCGAAAAGCAGAGGGACTATCTGTATAGGATAAAATTGGTTCATAATAAATGGTCGAATAATAGCATGCCGCGTGGAACCGAAGACAGGTAAAAGGCGAAGTCAAGTAACTACTAGTCCCGAGAGAGGCAAATAGCAGTTAATATCAGATAAACACCGAAAGGAGCCTAGTCAGCGGGAGCGGTTTGAATGTTTTCCATCGGTCAGCTTCAATGAAGAATATTCCCTATATTAAATGGAAGAAGTTGCGGAAAATATTTGCATTCATGGGTTACCGTTACATATTCATCAATGGCCCATTTATTGTCATTTAAAGGGGCTTGGTTCTAGGATTTTATTTCCCTATGTATAACTATAAACAGTAGACTAAATAGCCATTGTAGGGACATGAAATTCTTGAAAAAACTTTATATTTCATTTTTAAACTTAATCAGATAACCTTATTTGCTCTTTTTATTGTTATTATTTCTATCCTTGGAGATATTGCTCTCGGTTTTAATCCTGTTTATTTACCATTTTTGGATCAAATAAGTTTGTTTGTTTATAAACCACGTGACAAATTCAACTGTACCATTTTACGGTCCCGCCCACATCTTATCAAACTTTACTTAATATGTGTTATTTTGTATAATTACTAAACAAGACTTTTTTTTCATTTGTTATGGTCATATATAACATATCAAACAATTTTTTTTTTATCTCTAACATATTTTGGTAAAGTTTCACCTGGATCAATTTGGCTAAAAATCAGCCTAAATTTAAATTTGAGATGAGTTGAGTAAAGATGGGCTGAGTTTAATAAATAGGCGGGTCAATATAATGACCAACCCACCTTGGACGGGTCATTTGGATTTGAGCCAAATTTGACAGCCCAAGAAATCAAGTTTGTAGGAAAATCAACAAATTAGAAAACATGGATAAAGAATACGATGTCATTGTACCAGGCACTGGCCTCGAAGAATGCATCCTTATTGGCCTTATGTCCGTCGATGGTCTAAGTATTACTTTCCATCTCCTTCATAATTTTGTCTTTTCTCAATCCACGACCACACGTAATTGATACCAATTTAATATTTTAAACCTAAGTACACTTCACCATGACTTGTTTGCAGTGGCGTAGCCATCCTATGCCAAGGTGGTTAAGCGCACACCCTTCGCCGATAGATTATAATGGGTATATAAGTTAATATAATTCTTTTATATGGTTATATATATATATATATATATATATATATATATATATATATATATATATATATATATATATATATATATATATATATATATATATATATATATATATATATATATATATATATATATATATATATATATATTATATATTAAATACCCTTAACACCATCGAGTGAGGCAGTCCGGTGGTTCAGAGTGTTCAAAGTGACGCATTATTCACGAGTATCAAAGTTTTGCCTATTTTATTTTCCAAAACTTGTCACAGCCCGAAAACCACTAGTCACGATGGAACCTAACTCGACATGCTAGGTAAACCAACTAACAGTCAATACAATCCAAATGAATTTATAGGAACAATGAAGAATTATCTGAATATTTACATATTAACCTAAGGAATGATAGTATGAATCATGACCTTCTAAGAATTTGAAATTTACAAAGCTGGTACAAATATATACACGATCTGTTTGAAAGTTACTGCTGATTAGAAAAATCTAAAGCTATCGAGGACAAGTGGAAGTTATATTCCGGAATGCACGAAAATTTTCAAAGTCAGCTCCAAAAATCACCAGCAGCTGCACTCCAAAATATACACGCAAGGTGAATAAGTGTAGTATGAGTACAACCGACCCCATGTACCCAGTAAATATCTTGTCTAACCCCGTCGAAGTAGTGACGAGGCTTTCTAGTTAAAAGATACTCACTGATTAAAACCTGAACCGTAAACTAGCAATAGAACTATACTACGATATAACAGAAAAGAGTACGCGAAACAAATATCAAAGCAATAACTGAGTACTAGAAGAGATCTCAATTTAACATTTTCCAATATCTCGACCAATCTTTTCCTTAGAACAAAAACCAATAACCACGATAGTCACTCCATAACTTTCACAGAGTGAGGAATGTACTCAGATATCAAGTCATTTGCACGGCAACACCCTTTGTGCCTTTATATCATCCGCACCAAATATGCGTATAACAGTACCAACTAGATGGAAGAAATGCCGATAACAATAATGACAAAGTAGGAAATAACGAGTAGCAATAATGAATGAGGATATACATATGGGAAATAGTAATAGACTAGGTGGAAACCATAGGAGTAATGACAACAATAAGGAAATAGGAACATAAACTTCAACTAACTAGCATGGTGGAGAAATAAATATGGATATAAAAAATAAGATGGGAACACATGATGTTTATAAGTTATCAAGTAGAGGCATGAATGACTAACATGGTAGAAGGCCGGTGCTAAAGTGCAATAAAATAGATACGACAAAGATGTAATTATGACAGCAGGAAAAAGGCATGGTATTTGCAAGTTTAGCAAGTAAAAGGCATGAGCAACACAATAACAATTAAGATAGAGGATAAGGACAGGGCATTAACGACAAGTCACATAAGAACCATAAATACGACAATAACAACTCAATGTAAAAGCATGAACGTATACACAAGGAAATGATATCACAATATAATGCATGTCCCTCATCCTCGCTTGTACGGAAACACCCATCGTGCCATGAGCTCATGATAATTTAAAAGCAAGATAATATAAATGAATGGCACGACATCACCCTTCTTGCTTTATACTCACATACCATGGCACGACATCGCCGTTCGTGCTTTTGCTCTCAAATGATATGGCACGGCATCACCCTTCGTGCTTTACAATCACATAACATGGCATGACATCACCCTTCGTGCTTTAGACTCTCATAACATGGAACGACATCGCCCTTCGTGCTTTACACTTTTCCTTACCAAGAATATGTATATAAATGGAAAACAAGGTAGGAAGCATAAATAACTCAAGGAGAGTGTTTAAGCGAATATTCTAAATGAATCCTAATCACAACTTTCAAGCCAACAATAGTTCAATAAACCCTCAGGAACCTTATTATTCAAGTATTTCAACAAATCTCACGAATGATCTACAACATAAGTATAGAATCTAGTATCTCAAGAATATCGTCCGTACAATGTATTAATGATTAAGAATAGTAATGACCGAATTAGACACATCAATATTTTCTTAGAATCCCGTCAAATTTTAATCAAGTTATAATAAACTAAATCTTGGTTTCTAACATTTAATTCTATATTCTTAGTATCTATGAGTCATGTAAGACATGAAGCGAGAAGGTCATGTAATTCTACAAGGCACTATTCATAGCATAATCTATCCCCGAGCATGATTAACCCTGGCACATGTATATATGCTCGCCACCTCATATATGTATCACCCCTGCACGTCAAAATAATGTCAAATAGTGGGAAAAAGCCACTCAACAAAGTTAGGCAATACACTTACCTCAAACAGGCCAAATCAATACACTAGAGGCACCATCCCATTCAATCATCCTCCGAACGGATCGAAACTATCCAAAAACAACTTAAAATTATCAAATAATTCCACAGTAAGCAAACTTAATCGATAAAGGTTGAATCTTTACACATTTACTCAAAGTCAACCAAAAAATAAACCCGGGCTCGCACCTCGAAACCTGATGATCCTTACAAAATCTAACAACACATTTAATTACGAGTCCAACCATACTAATTTCAGTCAAATCCAACTCCGGATCGATGTCCAAAACTCAAAAATTCAATTTAGGAAAGTTTAGACAAAAACCCCCAACTTTCTCTTGAAAAATCATAATCCAAATGCAAAAATCGAAGATAGATTCATGAAATATAATCAAAACCAAGTAGAGAACACTTACCCCAATCCGTGTGGTGAAAATCGCCTCCAAAATCTCCCAAATTCGAGTATAGGGTTCAAAATATGAAGGGGTGAGCTAAGATCCCGAAACTCCAACTCTTAACCCAGCTACATATGTCGCATTTGTGACCAAAAGTTCGCAGTTGCAGACAGTTCACAATTGCGACCACACGTTTGCAATTGCGGAGTTCGCAAATGCGACCAGGGTTAGCAATTGCGACCAGATGTTTGCAAATGCAGAGTTCGCAATTGCGAAGTACTAGCATTAGCAAACCCAAACTTCACCAAAATGATCTCAAACCACCCCGAAACTCATCTGGAACCTCCCGGACACAAACATATATGCATTTCAATCATAAAATACGCTACGAATTTTCTCGCACTCTTAAAAAACTGAAAAGAGGTTGTCTTGACCCGATATTAACCATGGTCAAACTCCAAATTACTTAACTTAACTTAACTAGTCTCTCAACCAATGATCCAAAATACACCTGATCCCCTTGGGAACTCGTCGAATCATACCAACTGGTCCCAAAATATAACACAAACCTACTTGAGGCATCAAATATCGCATAACAACATCGAAATGATGAATCGGGCCTCAAATCAAAATCGATGAACTTCCAAGTTTCAACTTCCACAACTCGGCCCGAAACATATCAAATTAACACAGAATAAACTCAAATTTTGCATGCAAGTCCCGAATGAAATATCGAAGCTATTCCAATTCATGGAACTACAATCTGAATCCGATATCCTCAAAGTCAACTTACGGTCAAACTTATAAACTTTCTTAACCTTCAAATTTCCAACTTTCGCCAATGAGTGTTGAATCCTTCTAGAAACATCCAAATGCAAATCCAAGCATATGCCCGAGTCCAAAATCACCATCCGGACATAACAGAACCATCAAAACTCCAATCTGAGGTCAAATGCTAAAAAGTCATACTTGTCCAACTCTTCCAACTTAAAGCTTAAATCTTGAAGTTCATTCTTCTAAATCGATTTTGAATAACTTGAAAACCAGAGTCGACGATTGACACAAGTCATAATATATCATGCGGGGATACTCGTGCCCTCAAACTACCAAGAAAAGTGCAGATGATCAAAACGACCAGTCGGGTCGTTACATCCTCCCCCACTTAAACATACATTCGTCCTCGAACATGCCAGAAGCCATTTCAAAGCTATCAAATCACAGTGTAACCCTACCATGCACATACCCGGGGGTGATCCCACATCACCCCGCTCCATACAAGCCTGTCAACATGACAAAACTAGAGACCCTTACTTCAACCTTGGTCCTTATCCTTAGAATCGAATCTCCAGCAACAATAACAACAACCTAGTAAAATCCCACTAGTGGGGTCGAATTAGAACCCAATCTCCAACATCCAGAATTCATTACAAGACATGAATCTCGCATCTACCAACTGTATAAGTCTAAACAAGTGGTGCCAAGACATAACCGTAACCCAAGATGTAATCACATGATATACCTCATCACTCGGATACTCACAGCAGTAACTGCTGACCACCATGGCTGCCCAAAACAAATTCGGTACTGGTAGTAAATCTCATATCAAATAAAACCTTGTTCAAAACCTCCGTAAACTGTCGATGATGAAACAAACACGCAGAATCTCTTAACCACTCATCTGATCAATAAGCAAAGAAGTTCACTCGTCCGACTAGGGCCATTGCCCAAATCCTTATCGAAAATATGGTATCATTCTTCCAAGCATTCCCTATCCAATACGATAGTAAAAATCTCAAGTCTAGAAACCTCATCTCAGCCAATACAAGTATCCCAACTGACAAGTCTCTCCAAAAACCATGTGGAGCCCCACACAACGTGGTCCAATACACCAACAAGTAATAACTCAGACATGACAAATAATAGTAATAAAGTTAAATAAGAAGGCTACTAAGCAAGTTAAGCAGACAGGTAATTTTAACATTTTCTTATGAACTATTTTCAACAAATTGAAAGCAAAAATACACGAAGTAAGCATAAGAAGTTACATTTCATCACAGTACCGTTGCGGCATGCAACCCGATCCCATCATATCAATCCACATAGGGTACCCATCGAGCCATAATACTCGGGCTCACTGATCACATATGCGTCAACATCAAGCACAATAGAGGCATAAAATATAACTGTGGGAAAATTATTATAACAAACAATAATGAGAAGGAAAAGCACAACTATGGTGCAATAAGCAAGTCAACATCACGAAAGCCATCTCTCCCATAATTTCGTGAGGCCTAAACTGAATCATAATATGCGTGCGAAGAATCATGTAACCCTCACAACCCGTCATAACATAAGAGAGAAACACATAACATAGACCAGGACGCGAATAGAATCTATTATGCCCGATGATATAACTATGGTAACAGCTGCGTAGGAGCAAGAAAATCCGATCCCATACAGAATACATATCCTCATTAAGCTCTCAAATAATCCCAAACTAGATTTCGATCATTTTCAATAGGCAAATAACCTTCCACAAGACCATAACAACCTTTTCCATAACACATACCATCAGTCACCCAATCCTCCACATTCCTTCATAAGTCGCAATCAAGGAATAGTCTTCCAACGAGAACATCTAATCTTAGAACCTCTTGTATACCAGAATTTCCATACCCAATCTCAACACTGCTACTCAAATAGCTAATGCATCATTCATACTCCATCATCTAACATAAAAATACCCAAAAGTCAAAACACAATGTACCTGCCAACAGGCGAACTCTCCTCTGATGGGAATAGATAGTGCCAACAAAACCTTAAACACCTGAAATCATCTGTGTCTTCAAGAACTCGTATCCTTCCCTCCAAAACTAAAATGCAACATTGTTCATGCAACTTTTCAACCCCACATGGTGGATCGCCTTTAACATGCTAAATCGCGACACTACGAAAGTTCCATAATTAACTCCGAACCATGTGCAAATTGAACATCTCATCAACCACGAACCTTGCATTTAAGTCAATCTAGGAGAACATCACCACACGCAATATAGCTTCTATACTTATAGTAAACACCAACTCCGGCCGTGGTCATAACCATGATGAATTCTTCGGAACTCATTAACAGATAACCGAGTAATCAGAACCAATCGCCTCTAACTCAACCGAGTCACGCAGGCTACCAACCCGAAAGTAACTCAATCCGATATGACCGCCCTAAAGGAACCTCCTGGGGACCCAAAGCCATTTCTTGCATCTCTCCAACATTGACATGTAGACCTTTTTTACAAGGATATACCGCAGATCCGATTACCATTCTTTACCGATTTCAAGCCTGCCCCTAGGCAAATTTCAAAGTCCTTAAAGGCTACATAAGACCTGGAACTCGCCAGAACCTTCTCGATAACCACTCACCTTACTCTGATCTTTAATACACAGCTAATACGCAAGCATATGCCTATTCAAAGAAATAACCAAGCAATCCCTCGTTCCGAAAACTGATACAACGGATGGTCCCCCAATTTGATCGTCATTAGCAGAATCCCCCACTTAACCCGAAGCCATAGAACACATCGCCGACAATCCAAAGTCCATATCTTCATAGCATGCCTCGATCCCAAACGATAATTTAGCTGAATACTTCAAAACTTATGCAATACTGATCATGGAACACTCCGAAGACTCTGCCAAGCGCTTATCCATCCTTGCAATAGTCAAACAACTTCCCCAAATGCCATGAAATGATAATATATTCACCCCCATCGAATGTAAACCTCATAATAAATACATTGCATCTGCTCGTGAGGCTAGACAATACTGGTAGTACGAATCATGAGCTTCTAAGAATTTGAAATTTAGAAAGCTAGTACAAGTAAATACACGATATGTTTGAAAGTTGCATAAACATATTAGAATGATCTAAAGCTACCAAGGACAAGTGGCAGCTATATTCCAAAACGCACGAACATCTTCAGATCCAGCTCCCGACATCACCAGCAACTCCACCCCAAAATATGCACGCAAGGTGCATAAGTGTAGTATAAGTACAACCGACCCACCCAGTAAGTATCTTGTCTAACCTCATCGAAGTAGTGACAAGGCTTTTTATTTAAAAGATACTCACTGATAAAACCTGCACTATAAACTAGCAATAAAACTATACTATGATATAACATAAAAGAGTACACGAAAAAATATGCAAAGCAATAACTCAGTATTAGAAGAGATCTCAATTTAACATTTTCCAATATCTCAACCAATCTTTTCTTTAGAAAAACCAATAACAACGATAGTCACTCCATAACTTTCATAGCATGAGGAATGTACTCAGATATCAAGTCAATCGCACGGCAACACCCTTCGTGCCTTTATCTCATCCTCACCAAATATGTGTATAACAGTACCAACCAGATGGCAGAAATGCTTATAACAGTAATGACAAAGTAGGAAATACACAAGTAGCAATAATGAACGAGGATATACATATGTGCAATAGTAATAGACTAGGAGGAAAGCATAGTAACGACAACAATTAGGATACAGGAACATAAACTTCAACTAACTATCATGGTAGAGGCCTAAATATGGATATAATGAATAAGAGGGGAACATATGATCTTTATAAGTTATCAAGTAGAGGCATGAATGACTAACATGGTAGAAGGCCTGTGCTAAAAAGCAACAAAATAGATACGACAAAGATTTAATTATGACAGTAGGAACTAGGCATGGTATTTGAAAGTTTAGCAAGTAGAAAGCATGAGAAACATAATAACAATTAAGATAGAGGATAAGGATAGGGTATTAACAACAAGTCACATAAAAACCATAAATACGACAATAACAGCTTAATATAATGGAATGAACGTATACAAAAGGAAATGATATCATAATATAATGCATGTCCCTCGTCCTCGCATGCACGGTAGTCTACCATGAATGACTAACATGTTAGTCTACCATGAATGACTAAAATAGTAGAAGGCCTGTGCTAAAGAGCAACAAAATAGATACGACAAAGATTTAATTATGATAGTAGGAAGTAGGCATGGTATTTGAAAGTTTAGCAAGTAGAAGGCATGAGCAACATAATAACAATTAAGATATACGATAAGGACAGGGTATTAACGACAAGTCACATAATAATCATAAATATGACAATAGCAACTCAATGTAAAGGAATGAACATATACACAAGGAAATGATATCACAATATAATGCATGTCCCTTGTCCTCGCCTGTACGGAAACACCCATGGTTCCATGAACTCATGATAATTTAAAATCATGATAATATAAATGAAATGGCACGGCATCATCCTTCATACTTTTACTCTCAATTGATATGTCACGACATCACCATTCGTGCTTTTATTCTCAAATGATATGGCACGACATCACCCTTAATGCTTTACACTCACATAACATAACAAGGCATCACCATTCGTGCTTTAGACTCTTATAACATGGCACGACATCGCCCTTCGTGCCTTACACTCTTCCTTACCAAGCATATATATATATATCAATGAAAAACAAGGTAGGAAGCATAAATAACTCAAGGAGAGTGTTTAAACAAATATTCTAAATGAATCCTAATCACAACTTTCAAGCCAACAATAGTTCAATAAACCCTCAGGAACCTTATTATTCAAGCATTTCAACAAATCTCACGAATGATCTACAACATAAGTATAGAATCTAGTATCTCAAGAATATCGGCCGTAAAATGTATTAATGATTAAGCATAGTAATGACTGAATTATACACATCAATATTTTCTTAGTATCTATGAGTCAAGTAAGACATGAAGCGAGAAGGTCATGTAATTCTACAAGGCACTATTCATAGCATAATCTATCCCCGAGCATGATTAACCCTGGCATATGTGTATATGCTCGTCACCTCATATATGTATCACCCCTGCACGTCAAAATAATGTCAAATAGTGGAAAAAAGTCTTTCAACAAAGTTAGGCAATACACTTACCTCAAACAAGTCAAATCGATACTCTAGAGGCACCATCCCATTCAATCATCCTCCGAACGGATCGAAACTAGCCAAAAGCAACTCAAAATTATCAAATAATGCCATAGTAAGCAAACTCAATCGATAAAGGTTGAATCTTTACACATTTACTCAAAACCAACCAAAAAGTCAAACCCGATCTCGCACCTCGAAACCTGACGAACCTTACAACACATTCAATTACGAGTCCAATCATACTAATTTCACTCAAATCCAACTCCGGATCGATGTCCAAAACTCAAAAATTCAATTTAGGAAAGTTTAGACAAACACCCCCAACTTTCTCTTTAAAAATCATAATCCAAATGCGAAAATCGAAGATAGATTCATGAAATATAATCAAAACCAAGTAGAGAACACTTACCTCAATCCGTGTGGTGAAAATCGCCTCCAAAATCGCCCAAATCCGAGTATAGGGGTTCAAAATATGAAGGGGTGAGCTAAAATCCCGAAACTCCAACTCTTAACCCAGCTGCACATGTCGCATTTGTGACAAAAAGTTCGCAGTTGCAGACAGTTCGCAATTGCGACCACATGTTTGCAATTGCGGAGTTCGCAAATGCGACCAGGGTTAGCAATTGCGACCAGAAGTTTGCAAATGCAGAGTTCGCAATTGCAAAGTACTAGCACCAGCAAACCCAAACTTCACCAAAATGATCTGAAACCACCCCGAAACTCATCCGGAACCTCCCGGACACAAACATATATGCATTTCAATCATAAAATACGCTACGGATTTGCTCGCGCTCTTAAAAAACTGAAAAGAGGTTGTCTTGACCCGATATTGACCATGGTCAAACTCCAAATTACTTAACTTAACTAGTCTCCAAACCAATGATCCAAAATACACTCGAGCTCCTCGGGAACCCGTCAAATCATACCAACAAGTCCCAAAATATAACACGGACCTACTCGAGGCGTCAAATCTCGCATAGAAACATCGAAACGACGAATCGCGACTCAAATCAAAATTGATGAACTTTCAACTTCCACAACTCGCCCTGAAATATATCAAATCAACCCGAAATGAACTCAAATTTTGCATACAAGTCCCAAATGAAATATCGAAGCTATTCCAATTCCCCGAACTACAATTTGAATCCGATATCCACAAAGTCAACTTTTGGTCAAACTTATAAACTTTCCAAACCTTCAAATTTCCAACTTTCGCCAATGAGTGCTGAATCCTTCTAGAAACATCCAAATGCAAATCCAGGCATACGCCCAAGTCCAAAATCACCATCCGGATATAATGGAACTATCAAACTCCAATCCGAGGTCAAATAATAAAAAGTCAAACTTGGTCAACTCTTCCAACTTAAAGCTTAGATCTTGAAGTTCATTTTTCCAAATCGATTCGGAATACTTGAAAACCAGAGTCGAAAATTCATACAAGTTATAATACATCATGCAGGGATACTCGTGCCCTCAAACTACCGAGAAAAGTGAAATTCTCAAAACGACCAGTCAGGTCGTTACAAATCTAAATGGAGACCACCATGTATTTTGTCTAATTGATTATTTTTAATCTAAAAACTTTCCAAATAAAATACCTCTTAGAACTTGAAAAAACTAATCAGAAAAGAAAAATTTTCAAATAACAGTCATTTCTTAAATATATTTTACAATTTATAAGTCAAGCTCTACAAAAATTTCTTCAACAAAAGCTCTCTTCAAACTACAAATCCTCCCGATTCTCTCTTTCCTTTCGTTTTATGCTTACTTTTATTAGTAAAATTTTTAATGTTATTTTAATTTTGATTTATAAAATTATACTTGTATTAAAAAATTTCTTATTGTTTAGCTAAATGTTGAGTAGTATGATAAAAAATTTTAGTACACCATTCGTCGACAAAAATAATTATTGACTTCTTTGAAGTTTGAACACCTTTAATGGATTTCCTGACTTGTTTGTAATACTGTATAAAAGCTTCATATAAATATTTATTTTTATTAATTGTTAAACTAGAAAATATATAGTTCCAATGTATAAATAAGTTGAATGTCGGTTGTATGTTGATTGTATGTCGATTGTATCATTTGATATACAATAAAATACACACGACATATAAAATATATACAAATACAATACAAAATATGTACAATCATATAAGTGCATGTATGTTATATGCAAGTTGCAGTATGTTTTTACCAGATTGTATACAACAATAATTTTGCATGCAAATTATAAGTAATTTGTATGTAAGTTATATAATAGATATATACTTGCTGTATGTCTAATGTATAACTGGACATATAATAACACACATACAACATACAAAATACGCAACAAAACAACATACAAAATATGTACATCAATATAATTGTATGTAAGGTATATATAAGTTGTATATTTTTACCGGATTGTATACAACAACAATCTTGTATGCAAGTTGCATGCAATTTGTATGTAAGTTGTATTTCATTATCGGATTGTATTTGTGTGTGTATATATATATATATATATTATTATTATTATTATTAAAGCATGAATACAATGTTGGTTGACCAAAATAGCCCTAAATACTTATTTAGCTAAGAAATATGATGTTGGATATATGTAATATTAGATATAGTTCCTTACCTAAAGAGGACATAATTATAGTAATTCGTTTTTGAACAACTCACCGTTAAATATGCATGGATTAGAATATAGAATCCTTTTCATTGGACAACAATGGCTACATTCGTAATGATATTTGGATAACTCGCTACGTACGCTATTGTAGCCCTCACACATTGTTCGCTAATATAACCAATAAATGTATTTGCCATATGGCTTTAGCGTATAGAACATTAATTATTTGAATAACTCGATCTTTTCCTCTCTTTTTTCTATTTGAACAACATTTGCAATTTAATATGATATTAATTTATTGCATGAATCCATTTAGAAAATCAATAGGCAATTTTTTATTTATTTTAAAAATGGTTAATATAAAACTTCAAAATAATATTTATTTTACGGAAGTTTTAAAAGAGCATCTTAACAACTCCCTTTAAAAAGTATTATCGTCAATTTAATTAGAGTTGTGGTTAATGACTGATTGTAATTTCAACACAGATAAAATAGGAGTAAAAAGTATTGAATTTAATTTAGCTTATATTTATTTATGAGTAAATTATAATAGAAGAACATTTACAATAATAATATATGTATAGTTCCACCTAGAACAATAATTAAAACTAAATAACAAACTATAATAGGTGCTTGTGTAAGATGTTGTGATGACCCGAATATGTTATTTTATGTATTAGAACCTAATTCTATGCTATGAAGCCTTAAAAACCTTATTTTAGCCTTCCTCGATTTGTAGTCCGGGCATTTTTCGGAAAGCTTTTATGTTAAAAATTGAGAAATTATGAAATTTTCGCCTTAAAATTTATTTGAGTTGACTTCAGTCAAAACGGACCCGAATTCATATTTTGACGATCTCGGTGGGTCCGTATCGTGATTGGAGACTTGTGCATATGCCCGGAATCGAATTCAAAAGTCCCTAGCCCGAGTTATCGCACTTGGTTGAAATTTAAAAGTTTTAGGATTAACAATTTTTATATGTTTGACCAATGTTTGACTTTTAGATATCGGGTCCGTATAGTGGTTCTAGAACCGGGTGTAGGTCCAATACTATATTTATGACTTGTATGTCAAATTTGGTGAGAAACGAAGTTGGTTTGATGTGATTCGGACGTCCGGTTGTGAAATTTAAAGTTCATGAGTTTTCTTAAAAATTTCTTTTGATTTGATGCTAAATTCGTAGTTCTAGGTGTTATTTTGGCGATTTGATCGCGCCAGCAAGTTCATATGATATTTTTTGACTTGTGTGCGGGTTCGGGTGAGTTTCGGATAGGCTACAGAGTGGTTTGGACTTAGAAAAACTTAGCTGGTGTTTCAGTTCTGGTGTAAGTCTTTGATCTCGCATTTGCGAGGTCAGGCATCGCATTTGCGACAAATTCTTCGCATTAGCAAAGAGGGGTGGGTCAACATTGGGTTCACATTTGTGATCATTTGGTCGCAATTGCGAGGAGACCATTGTTCGCATTTGCAAACAAGTCATCGCAATTGCGACGATAGCAGGAATTGTGAGACTTCGCATTTGCGAAGAAAAAACTCGCATTGCTGGTTCGCAATTACGACACCTGCAACTGGTCTAATTGCTGAAAAATGAGATTTTCTCCCATTCTTCAAATTTTCAAAACAAGAAAACTTTAGAGGCGATTTTCCCAAGAACTCTTCTTCTCCAAATAATAGGTAAGTGATTCTAAACTAGTTTCTTTCATTCTTTCACTATATTTCCTAAGTTTTCAACCTAAAATCTTGTGTTTTCATGGTGAAAATTGAGGATTTTGGGTAGAATTAGAGATTTTTATAAAATGAGGATTTAGACCCCAAATTGAGGTCGGATTTCAAAATAAATTACATAACCGGGCTTAGCGATGAATGGATTATCGGGTTTTGGTCCAAATTTCGGGTTTAGACCAAGTGGGACCGAAAGTTGACTTTTGTTGACTTTTTTAATAATGACCTCAATTGAATCCTTTACGCTCGTGGGTAGTTACTAAGGCTTAATTTGTATCGTTTGGTTGGTAATTTGCTAGATTTTATTGGTTCGGAGGCTTGTTTGAAAGGAAAAGTTGTGATTGAGCTTTGAGTGGACTTTTGGAGCGAGGTAAGTATCGTGGTTAAACTTGAATTGAGGAATTAGGACTTGTTTGTCCATTTGCTACATGTTTAGATGTTGGGTACACCGTACATGTGAAGTGACGAGTGTTGATGCGTTGTTGTCGGGTTAAGGCATGCGGGTGGGACTTGTTCCTTGTAGTTTATTGCTTATTTTGATTGTCACGACCCAAATTCCATTATAGGTCGCGATGGCGCCCAACACCGTTGTTAGGCAAGCCAACACTAATCAACTAGTGAGTTCACATTTGTCTTAATAAACATCCCCAACATCTACTTAACTTAAATTTATAGCATTCGATAAATAACGAATTATTAAGGCAATTAAGCGGAAGTGACTAGAAGAGGTCACAATAATATACAACCCAAAAATCAAGTCCACTAATATGTGCCAAGGACCTAGTGTCACAAGTGTATATGGGATCTAGTAGAATATATAAAATATAACTATCCCACTACCTGAAATAGAATAGACAAAAGTAAATAAAAGAGAGACTCTGGCACGCTGTTGAACGACATCAGAAAGGGGCAGCTCACCGTGGAATCTCGGTCAAGTATCAGGAACGCGCGCCAGACGGGTAGCTAGATACACCTGCCTCAGATCCTGTACAATTAAGTACAGAAGAGTAGTATAAGTACATAAACAATATGTACCCAGTAAGTATCCAGTCTAACCTCTAAGAAGTAGTGATCAGGGGTCGACTTGACACTCACTAGGGCAAAAAATAATATAATTAAATGTGATACTAAGCATGGATGTCATGATTAAATAACAGATAATAACAGGAAGTGACAACTTCTTTCATGAATATAATTTCAATTTTCGTCATTTCAGTTAACAATTTACATTTGCAGGCACTTAAAGCAGTTCAAATCACAGAAATTACCAAGCAAATAACATGCGCAAATAATGTCGAGGTCGTACGGCCCAATCCAACAAAATAATAAAATGTGCACTGACGGAGAGTCAAACGACATGAACCATAAATGCATCTATTACCCCACTCGCGAATCATACATGCAACGCGGTCAAATACGAATAAACACATCAAGCAGTTAATCAAGAACACATCAGAAAAGCAATTATCCAAAGAAATGTCAATTTCTCTTTAACGGTCAAGAAAATGAGGTTTAACCTTTTTAGAAATTCATTTTCCAAGTTCAATATGATTTAAACAATTTAAATTGACAATAAATTTACAAGTACGACAAGTAAAGCATGCTTTCGGATCCTAAACTACCCGGACTTAAGCATAGTAGTAGCTATGCACATACTCTCATCATCTCGTGCATACGTAGCCCCCACAATTAGAAACACATATTCAATTATATTGCCTATGGGGATAATTTCTCTCTTACAAGGTTAGAAAGGAGACTTACCTTTCCCCCAAAGCTTACTTCTGAGCTCAAGAATGTGCTTAAACCTTAAAACCGGAGCTGGACAATCCAAAACTATTCAAATAGGGTAAAACTAATAAATATAGGCTCCAAAGTTCATACTTCCACTATTAGAGTGATTACCCAACCCAAATTACGAGATTCCTAAAATCCACCCCCGGGCCCATGTGCCTGGATTCCGAAAATTATCGAAGAAAATCGTTACCAATAACCTTAGGATCAAGAATGTGATTTTTACTAGATTCCACAACACATTTTGTTGTAAAACTCCATTTTTATCCAAAACCTAGGTTTTAATCTAAACCCTTGATTTTCACTAATTTTTGACTGTTATCTACCCATAATCTATATATTTAACTCATGTTGTATAGAAATTACTTACCTCAAAGTGCTAGGTGAAAGCCTTCTTCCAAAAGCTCTAAAAATTGCCCAAGAGTTGAAGTGGAATGAAATAAATAGCCTAAGTCATGTATTAAAAGAGCTGGACACAGCCCTCTGATGTCCATTTGCGACACCAGGTTCGCAAATGCGAGGGTCGCAAATACGACAAAAGCCTCGCAAATGCGAAGCCTAGGCCTCAGCGGTTGGGTTCGCAAATGCGACCAAAGGGTCACAAATGCCGCTCCTACTAGGATCGTAAATGCAGCATAAGTGTTGCAAATGCGAACACTGCCTGGGTCGGACTCCTTCAAAATTGAGAAGCCCTCATTGCAAATGCGAGGTTCGCATTTGCGAGATCTGCAACAGTTGCCAAGAACACCAGAAATCTAGTGTGTTTTCAACCCTTCCACATGTCCGAAACTCACCGAGCCTTCAGGGCTCCACTCCAAACACTCAAAAAAGTCTAACAACACTATAAAAACTTGCTCGCACGATCGGAACACCGAAATAATATCAAAAACTACGAATCACACCCTAAAACTAATTGAATCCAACTTATAAACTTCAAGTTCTTCAATCTACTTCCAACGTGCCGAAAAACGTACTTATACTACTTGGAATGATAACAAATTTTGCGTGCATGTGTTAAATGACAATACGAAACTATTCCCGGTCTCATAATTCCATTTGGACCTCTATCAAAACACGTTCCAAACCACATTTATAGAACTTCAAGAATCCAACTTCCACTATTTGGCGCTGAAATGATCCTGGATCATCGGAAACCTGCTCCGAGCATACGCCCAAGCACGAAATCATCATACAAACCTATTGAAATCGTCAAATCCCGATTCCGAAGTCGTTTACTTACAATGTTGACCGAAGTCAATCTTGGACTTTTTAAGCCAACCTTAAGGAACCAAGTGGTCCGATTTCAACCCAAACTCTTTTAAATCCCGAACCAACCATCCCCAAAAGTTATAAATAGTAAAAGAAAGTACGGGTAGTCTTATTTAGGGGTACGGGGTTCTAGAAAATAATAAGGCAGATCAGGTCGTTACATTGATCCTGTTATCCATGCTTAGACTAGTTACTTACTAAATTGGTCGTTCTTATCGTGTTTACGGGCTTTTGTGATAATTGAGTATTGATTCCAAAGTTGAGATTGGTATTGTGGAACCATTGTTGAAGTAAGGCGTGTTCTTTTTGACTCTATCTCCCTTTTATTACTTGTTCATTGTTATTGTTTAACCAAAGATTTTGACTAAAGCTTATTTTTAAGATGAATACGGGTCACTGATAATCAAGGTAATTGAGAAAAATGAATAATAGAAAATATTGCAGAAATATAGAAAATCGAGGTTGATTGTATTCGAGAATCAGATGCATTTACAAGATGTTTTCCCCTCCCTTATATAGGAGATTCTTATAACGTACGACTCTTGCTATGGTTACTCATTAATGACTAATTATGACATTAATGTGGCGTTACAAAGGATAACGGTAATTGGGGTTCGGTTACATATTCGAGTAATCAATTGTGGGTCCTTGAATCTGCCCATAGCTTTGTCTAGATTCATTCTGACCGTGCCTCTCTCCCATTTTGATCAATTTGAGTTTTCCGTGGCTGATAAGTTCGTGGGTTTACTGAATCGTGCCTCTTTGTACTGTACCTCTTCAAAGAATCACATCCAGCTATCGTGTTTTCCTGTGTCCACGTGACTGGCTGAGTTGTCAAAAGCTGGCTTACGTGTGAAACTCTTTTTTACCAACACAGATAGTCCCCCCACTTACCATATATTTAACGATTAGTATTTGGTAAGTGGATAATCATTTATGGCGGGAATATTTTTCCACCGCTTTTCCTTGAATCATTGTATCCTTCTCTACACCATAAGCGTCGTTTCTCACTTCCATTTAATGCTCATACCACGTGTCCTTTTCGGATTGGTTCTGCATTTACTCGGCACCTTTTAGGGCTTTTTGCGGCTGTGCCAGTCTCGAAGTGACATCTTCAATTATGAATTTTCATCATTATTTTCCTTTTTCTTCATGTTTGATGGTTGTCTTCAAGTNTCAGTTTCTCCGAGATTTAGGGTTTCTCGGTATTTGTCTAGACGTAGAGGCGAACGCCTTCGTGAGCCTGGAGTTGATGAAATTGTCCCTGCTGAGTTTTTTTTGCTAGGGATATTCAAGTTCTTGTAGATCAATCTTCTTCTTTTGATGGTGTCGAAAGATATCCAACCATTATAACTGAGGGTCAGATTTTCCTTGTTCGTAGGGAATGCTTTTGGAGGTCTGACTTTCATATCTATATTCTGAATAGTAACCAAAGAATAACGTCTTACAAGACGGGATATTATTTTGTTTATACGTATCTTTCACTTTAGGGTTTAGACCCCTCATTGACCAAGTTATAATTGAATTTTGTCATTTTTTCAATATCTGCTTAGGACAAGTTGGCCTGCTTGTGTGGCGAGTTGTCGCATGTCTTAGGAATTTGGCTTCTTTCGCCTTGGTTCCTTTTACTTTCAACCATATTATCCACCTCTAATCTCCTACCTTATTTCGTGAAGGGGTTTTTACTCTGACTGCTAGAAGCAAAAGAGTGTTGGTAACCCCTAGAGATGATAAGGATAGGGGTTGGTACCTCCGGTATGTTGTTGTACCCACTGTTGGTTTAGTGGGTGAAGAAAATCTTCCCTTCCCTGAGAAGTGGAATCGCGCACGTGAGTATGCTTTAGATCACATTTATTTTTTCTTGTTTTGACTTGAGATGTTTTATTAACACCATGTCTGTTTTTTCTTCTCTCACCAATCATGAATACTGTTGAGAATGTCTCCGGTATTCGTGATTGGGTAGAAAAATTATTGTCTGTTGCTCCTTTAGAAGAAAGATCTTGGAAGTACCTCGCTGGGAGGTATGGTTGTCAAGTAAAGACCCACGGTAAGTGAAGCTCTTGTTCTTGCTTCTTTCCTTACTAGAGTCTCTTTTTTTGTCGTTTAACTTTTTTCCCTTTTTAATAGGGTTCTCTGGTCGTGGGATGTCTGCTTCATCTATCCCGAAGATGTCCTTGGCTCAGGCCCAAGAAATTATTGTTGGTTCATCTTCCTCGAAGAGGAAGATTAGTGAGTCTCGTTCCGTAGAAGAAGAAGAAGAGGGTGCTTTAGTGCACAGGCCAAGGAGAAGGCAAATGGTTTTAGATGATGAGCTTACAGCCTTAACCTTGCCTTCCGTGTCTATGATTGAGCCCCCTGGCCTTGATGATGTTTCACATTCCCCTATTCATGAGGGTGTTGATCTTGCTCCTAAGGACGTCCCTTTGGCTGCTGTCTTTCTTGCTTCTTTGAGAGAAGTTGTTTCGTCTATTCCTTTGGCTATTTCAACTTCTGCTGTTGCTTTGCCTATAACTTCTTCAACTCTTCAAATATATGTGCCTGCTTCTTTACCCGTGGCTTCTCCATCTCCTCAACCTTCTCTGCTTGTTGTTGTTCCATATCTGCCTACTTCCATGCCTTCCGTTAGGGAAGTAGGGTCTTCCAGCAGAGAGATGCGGCAGGTGGTAATAGAGGTTCCAGCTGAGGGGAATCTTTTCAAGAAAACGGGTGAGCCCGAAGTGTGGCTCAATCCTTTGATAGGTCCCTCTGAGAAAGAAAAGCTAGCCAGCCACGGTGCTCTTACATGGGCCAATGGGGTCGTGCATACTTCTTTGAAGGTATGATGCAAGTTATCCTTTTTCACTTTCATATATGATATTTACCATATATGAGTGGTTTATTTCTTGTAGATTAACCTTATAGGCATGGAGCTTATGAAGAGGATTTCAAACACGGACCAAGAGACAAAAGAGTTGTAGGCCGATGTTGATAATTGGAGAGCACAACATGATAGCCTAAGGATTGACATGGATGCTTTAGAAGAGGAAATGAGTACCTTGAAGCGGCAGATGAGACTCATGGCAGCAGAACTGGCAGTGGAGAGGGCATCTTGCAGTCGGGCTGATAAAGATAAGAGTGTTTTGGAGTCTTTGTTCGCGGAGCAGCTGTCCCGTGCCTCAGAGGAGATTAGAGACTTGAAGAACTTGTTGGGGCAGAAGGAGGAATACGCAGGCGAGCTCGTGCAATCACTCACTCGTACTCAAGAAGACCTTCATAGGGTTTTAGACAAAGCTCAAACTTTAGAGGAGTCGATTTTTCCATTAAGGGCCGCCAATGAAGCTGCGGAAGGGGAGAAGAATGGATTGAGAGCTGAGCTTCAAGTAGGGGCAAAGGATTATGAAGATTTGGAAGAGGTGGCTGATGTCGATGTGAGATGGGCGTATATGAATTCTCGCCTTGACACATTGATGGAAATGAGTAAAGAGGGTTTTCACCTTAGTACTGAAATAACCAAAACTAAGGAAGCTATGGAGAAGGCTCAACAAGGCCATAACCTCTCTTCACCTCATGGTGAGATTCCAGCCGCCCATGCCTCTTCATCCCTAGTTTCTCCCGCTCCTTCTTCCACTGAAGTCAACCCCTCTCTTAGTTTATCCCTTTTTTTTTTTATTTTTCTTTGTATCAATTGGTGTTAACCCCAGTCCCATCGGGGGTAAATTTGGATTTCCTTAAAGTCCCCAAATGACAACTTAG